>APFE031624931.1:26969-65459 GCA_000404065.3 Pinus taeda | reverse complement strand
CAGTGTTCAATGATTTTCATGAAAATGTGTTTGTGTGCACCATTTTTCACCTACAATCGCCGATATGAGATATCTACACTCTGCATCATGAACCACTGATATACTATGCGCCATGAGCCTCTGATAGCCGATATGTGATATTTTCTCTAACCTCCCATATTGCTACTTTAGAGAAACATCGATTGTGATTTGTGATGCGCTCTTAGATGTTCGATATGTTTTTCTTCTTCACTTCAAAGGAAATAGAACCCATAAACTTCAACAAGTCATACCTTTTAATCAAGAGGTCCATTTTCAGATTTCCATATATCGTTGGAAAGCTCATCCAAGCACCATGCACAGAAGAGGGTATGATTTAGATTTCAGAGCTTCTGTGGCTTAGAAGATGGCTTCAAAATTCACTGCTCTTTGGTAACTTTGGTCAACTGAAAACTCATAATGTAGTTTGTAGTGAGTGACAACATTGGCTCTAACTGGGGATAGTGCCTTGCTGGCAAGGTTTTAAGAACCTGTAGACTATGAAGTTCTCTTTTTTGGCATGGATTCTTTTTAAACAAGCCAAATTTTTTTGAAAGTAGAAATTTAAGAAGAACACTGGAAATTTTATATTATAATTACATATAAACACACTGGTATTTACAATGAGTGCAAGGCAATACCTTTTAAGTTTCGAAATAAAGTTTAAGGAATTGACCATTTACTAGTAGCTCCAACAATTCCCATTCCAGATTTTTGACCAGGTACGTATTATTTCCTTTCTCTGCTAAGATCTTGAAAGGGTCAAACCATAGTGCATCAAATTTTTTGTGTGTACCCTTTTCTTCACATTAGACATTCCATCTAAGAACTAGATCTCCCGGTTGAAGAAGTTGATCCCTAGCCTTCCTGTCAAACAAGGATTTCATCTTCTGTTGGTAATCGACCAATTTAGTCCCCACTTGTTCCCTGTTTTCATTTAGCTCAACCAATTGGTTGATCCTTTGCATTAAAGCACTTGGATCCTCCTTAGCTTCTTGTAGTAACTTCACCACTGGCATTTCTAATTGGATTGGGAAGACTGCAACCTTACCATACACAAGCTTGAAAGTTAATTTTCCAGTGGATCATTTAGGAGTTACTCGATTGGCCTAGAGTGAAAACTTCAATTGGGTGTCCCATTTCCTCTCATTTTCAGTGATGGTCTTCTTCATCACTCTCACCACAATTTCATTTGAGTACTCAGCTAAATCGTTTCCCTAGGGATAGTAAGTAGTGTAGTGCCTTATGATGATATTGAATTTCTGACAAAAGCTATGGAATTTTTTCGATTTGAAGACCTCGGCATTATCACTAATGATTTTGATGGGGCAACCAAAATGCGATAATATTTTCTCCTCCATGAACTTAATTACCACTGAGTCTGTAGCATTTCTAGCTAGGATGGATTCTACCCACTTGGTGAAATAATCTGTGGTGGTTAATATCCACTTATGCTGGCCACTAGAAGCTAGGTTTAACTCTCCTATAAAGTCTTCTCCCCAGTACTTGAAAGTTTCATCCACATGCACTAGGATCAGGGGAAAAGGAGAGAGTTTTTATGTCTCAGCAAAGATTTGGCACTTCTGACAAGACTTGACCTGTAAATGCACATTTCCAAACAGTGTAGGCCAACAAAATCTTGCCTTGAGGATTTTGTGAGCTATGGTCTTCTAGCTATATTGACCTCCACAAACTCCCCCATGAAATTATTCAATAACTTTATGGGTTTCACTCTCCACTAAGAATAACAACAAAACTCCTGTTGAGTCCTTCCAATAGAGTTAACCATTGGATATGACATACTTTTTTGATCTTGCAGTCTCAAAATCCTGTACTTATATTTATCTATACCTAGTGGGCATCTCATGAACAAGCGATAATGGATGATATTCTTGTACTGCGGTGCCCCTCATATTTAGCACATATTTTTTGCTCTGATGTTTTAACACCGTCGTAGTGGTTAAAACATCCTTGGTCTTATGAGGATTTCCTTTTAGTCAAAAATATCTCCTAGCTGGAGTTTACAATTGTCTGTATGACTAGCTGTCTCAGTGTGCAGATTCTAATTATTAGAATAGTAAGATCGATTGATTGAAAATAAAAACACAATGATTAAAAATAAAAAAACATAATCAATCTAGCGAAACTGAAATGATGGTGCTGAAAATATCTCCATGCCACTCTTCTTTGTTAGCCTCTGGATGTGTTTATGCTAAATCATGACTAATTATCTCTTAGTTGGTTCCTTGTCACTTTTAGTCTTTAACAATCTTGTTCCTTCTCTTTCACGAAGTGGGAGTGGTTACCCATCATGGCAATAACATACTCTAAACGTGGCTGATAGCTCATTCGTCATCCCATAATCCTTGTAAAACACTATCTGCACCCTGATATGCCTTGTGAGTGGTTACCCATCATGGAGATAACATACTCTGAACGTGGCTGCCAGCTCATTCGCCCTCCCAGAATCCTTTTAAAACACTATCTACACCCCGATATGCCTTGTGATGAAATTATGGGGTAATATGGAGGAAATTTCTCCCATGCTGAATGTGACAAACCATTTTCCTGTAACTAGTGATAAATTGTACAAGCATCGTAATCATCAAAATAATATAAAAGGAATGTTGACATTAAAAACACATGAGGCCAGTCAAGACATAGTGAACAGGGAATAATTTGATTCGCATAATAACTCGTGCATTCATTAACACTCAAGAGGATTTCAGTGGCGATGAAGGGAAAGACTTGCAATATAACATTTGCAAGAGAAACCGGGAGTTGATTATTAAGAAATGAATTTGATAGGAGTGATTCATTTAGCCAAATATAGTATTTGAAATGATCAACATCTCAATTCCATGACTCTATGAGAGAAACATATTCCAAACCCAAGTTAGGTACAATAGAATTGCATGGAGATGTATCATGTGAAATAAAATTTTGAATCTGATCAGAAATTGAATTTGAAAAGTTCAAAAGATTACATCCGAAATACCAAACATCTTTCAAAAAGAAATTTACATCAATTGAAACCATGCAAAGAGAAGGATGGTGCAAGATAAACTATATATGACTTAGTTCGAGGGGCTTACCAGAGTCACAAGACCTTGACATAACCATC
The DNA here is from genome assembly GCA_000404065.3 of Pinus taeda. Lineage (NCBI taxonomy): Eukaryota > Viridiplantae > Streptophyta > Pinopsida > Pinales > Pinaceae > Pinus > Pinus taeda. Next base: position 62,317 of record APFE031624931.1, on the reverse strand, counting down.
AATGAAATTTGAAGTGCCTCGAATCCTAGACAAGTCCCGGAACTTTCAAGTATTGTAAAATCACATCCTATATATTGAATCAGATGATGCATGATGTGAGGATAACTGCTTTCTCTAATCTCAATGGGACCACTACTGACCAGATGGAAGCCATCTCTATTACTTATTTGACCAAATTCTGCAACTTTACCAACTCGATTACTCAAGTTGAAAATTTATTTTGATCACAAGTCTAGAGATGTATGAATCAGAAAATTTTGATGAGCAAGCTTATTTGAAGAGTTGTCTTCCCAAAAAAAGAGAGGTGATATGGGATGGAAACCATACTCAATGATCTAATTATTTTCTCTTTCATCATGGAAAACATCACTACTTTGTCTCAATTAAGAAGTGACCTCTTCCGATAAAGAAATTGAATAGCATGGAGTATCTTCATCTCATGTAGACGCATCACAAATAGGTGAGCACAAGGGATAGTGGTATGAAGAGGAAGTTTTGATAAGAACATTTTTTCAGCTATATCAGATCCTAGATCTTATTCTTTTAGATGAACATCTTATGGAGGAACCAAAAATCAGTTGGTGCACTTGGGAATTCGTCATCGTGTACATTAGCAGAATAAACATAATCAAAATTATTGTTGCGCAAGATTACGTATCTGAAAAAATTGATTTCATTTGATTCACTACTGAGATTAGAAGATTGAAAATCATCCAAGAATGTAATAACATCATCTTAACATGGAGGATTTTAAAACATAGAAGAAAAATGAAATAATATTCACCTTCTTACTCCTCCACCTGTGTAATGTGACCACCTTGAATCTGATCGCAATTTGGATGAAAACTTGAAAATCGGGAGAGCATGAAGACCTAGTCAGTGGAGTAGATTGATCAAGAAAACCATGATATAGAAATTCATGATATCTAGATGATATAGATTGACAAATGTTGAATAATTAGCTCTTTCAATGGAACCAGATTCAAGATTGATGTTAAGAGTGCTAATGCCATGTTGAGGAATGAAAGGATTAGACTTCATCTTATGTTGCATGAGCCATTCCAAGAGTTCTTCTATTAGATATGGATCATGAAAAGTAGTAGGAGGATGAAGATATGGATTAGGATTTTTTTTTTGTACACTTCCCAACTTCAAATTTATTGCGAGGAGGCACCGACATCAAAAATGAAAATGAAAGAGGAAAAGGAATAGAAGGAATTATAGAATCCTCCCTTGAAATTATAGGTGTCTCATGATTTACAATAGTTTGGGAAGTAGAAACATCAGGAGGTTCAGATTCATTGTGAAAAGAGAAGTGAACCAAATGCTCAAACTTTTCTTAAAGAAATCCCAATTTATTCCTTCTTCAAGAAATTCATAACAAAGGTGAAGGAACCGATGAGAGAAATCCTCAACTCATTCATTAGGCTTCATTCTTAGTTGATTGATTCTTTAAGAACATATTGGTAATCATACCTATCAAAGGCTTGATAAATCTCATTGAGTAAATGACGAAAATAATGAATGGAATCAAATGATAAGGTATAACACCATTGATTAACATGACCTTAAATGGTGAGGAAGAAAGCCACACAAGAAAAATATTCTCCATTGATTTCGTACTATTAAAAAAATTTAAGAAAATTAGAATTTTTATTGATTATGGATGTTCCATCCTCACCATCCATTCTCTCACCTGGAGCACACACTAAGGAGGGTATCCCAAACATCTAATGAAGTTTCAATCAGTCTATGTTTCCATAATTTGGATGGACAATCTTCTACTAGAGAGGCGACCCACATCCATAGAATTCTCTATATATTGTATATACTTTACTTTATTCCCTTCCCTAACATGAGATTAGGATATTCAAACATTTATGGTATTTTTGGGAAGGTATTTGAAAGGTGGAGACATGGATTCTTTTGCATGGGGCCTAGAAATGATTAGACTATTCCCACTTAACATATGTACTATAAGAAATATTTGAATGGAACTATTTTATGCCAGGATGATGATGGGAGACAATAGAAAATTTGTGAGACCTTGTAGTGAGAAATTGAAATGAAAATTTGAGGTATGTGTCTTGGAAAAGGGAGAGATATGGCCTACCTCCACGTGATTAGAACATGGAATGATAAGTGGCTCCTTCTAGAAGAGAAGGAGACATAGTCATTTCTAGATACTTGGATTGCAATATTTGACAGGAGGTAAGTGAGCCTGACACCATATAAGGAAATCCCTAAGAGGCTTGAATCTTGACTGAAATGAAAGCATCATGGATCAAAAAAGATATAGGAAGTTCATATAATTGTGGTGTTTATATCTAGACTTGGGTGAGAGAAAACGCATAATAATATACTAAGTAATCCTCCTTGGCTTGGATACTAATAAGCTAAGTTAGATACTAATATAGAAGGAAGCATAGGAGAAAGACTTACCACTAAAGACTTGGAACTGTAAGGAAATTTGATCCCTATGCCTACAATACCCCATAATCCCCAATATCCTTAATTCAATTACTTATTGAAATCCATAATATTCCTTAACTTGAATATAATCAATCTATGAAGATGAGTAATCATATTTTTCCTCATATTTAATATTATGAAGGGTTAAAGCGTTGTGTAGATTTTTTTTTTTTAATTGGAAAATTCTTTGAATATGAAATTAAATTTAACTGCAAATATTTTCAGCCAAAATTTGGATATTAATTCAATCCCTTTGATTTAGGAATTTGGGAGAATACAAATATTCTCACTTGTCCTTCTTGAATATGCAAGGTTTTACAATAAAAAAACTATTTTTATATAAAACACAAACTTCCAAAATATGTCCTTATATTTACCTTTCAGAAGAAAGTTGTCTTTTAGGATTTACCTAAGATTGCATTTTGAAACATGTCTCGTCAATTTTTAACCTTTATTAGTACAATTTAATATAGTAACATCATAATTAATATAGTCTTTTATTGACCCATTTTTCATATCATTATCATCACCCTTTATCCCTTACACATTCCTTTTCTCTTGTTAAATTCCATACTTATTCATATTTCCAAAAGTTTCATATGGAACTGTTTACCTCAAGTAATAGTCCTACAATCTGCACACTTTTCGCTGTACACGTATCCCATGTTGCACTGCTCATATACTTAGCCATTTCATGAGTGCGTTGAACGCTCTACCCATCCAACTGTCGACACAACTGACTTTCCACACATCCCATTAATTAAGACAACACTTTCCTATGTGTTGGATTTTGATTATACTAAGAGGGGGGTGAATAAATATAATGGCCAATTTTAATAATTAAAAGAATTCAGACCTTTCTAAAATTATTCATACAACGAATGCATGAGAATCCCATATGTATGTAGAAACACTTTAAGGGAGAAAAACATGAATCTTATGTGTAATAATATTTTTGTAGGCACCAATCTACTATTACATCAATTTATTGGAACCAACTAGAAGGACACGCCAATCCCTTGATTCTATCGACCACAACCTTAAGGATACACTTACCTCCTAATTTTATAGAATTAACCTAAAGGAGACCCATATCCCTTTATTCAAGATGATTTTGAGTTTTGTTCTACCATATTCCTCTAAACTATGCACTCTACTCTATACAATCTAGTTTTCCACATAGCTCTAGCTTTGATTATCCCAACACTCCACACTTCTCTTTGCACTTGTACTTTATAGTTCAGCCAATTATTTTATCAATTGTTGGAATAATCTACTACTAAAATTAAACATTGCTCCTCTAACTCATTCAACACTTTGTTTTGATTTGTCTCTCATTTTTCTTAATCTTCTATAGTTTTGCTAGTACCATTTATTTTAGTTATTCTCTCTAAGTACTCGCCCTCTTCACATATTGCTCGATATGGGGATGCAGATGTTTTTCTCCCCCATGGGATTCGAGTTTGAGATGTGCTCCTCGATGTGCTTCCAATTTGAGACATGCTCCCTAATGATAAGATCTTTGATGTTTCTCAGGTGATAGTATTGGGCTACTTGTTGTTAAACATTTTAGGTTGAGACTAAGCTTCTTGATGTAGATTCAGGTTAATATATTCTCCCTAATATTATTTTATATTAAGATGTGCTCTCTGATGTGATAGAGGGTGGTATCTTAGGATCCCCTCCAGTGTCAAATTCTTCTTTTAGATTCAAGAATGTTCAACATATGAGTAGAGACAATCAAAAGATAAGTTGGGATAAGCAGAGATACGCAGTGTTGACATTTGATGATGAGATACTTGAGAGGGTATATGATTTGATGATAGTATTCTTGCAATGATTACATGATGAAGTTGGAATTTCTCCCTGTTTGATAAGGAGTGTTAATTTGGCAGGACAATGACAAATTCCAACCATGGGACCATATTCCTCTTTTTGAGAGTACCGATTTTGACGAAAAAGAACTTAATTTGGACGAGGGAAAGTGTATGATTGAATTAAGCCCCACATGTGCACATTTGATTAGGTCCACCCAAAAGATAAATTGGACACCAATGGATGGCTATAAATACAAATCAAGTGACCCTCATTTAGACATCATCATTATGATCATTATCCATCTTTCTTTCGTTTGGCTCACATAGCTCTGATATGGTTCGTGGAATGTTCACTCATACAAGTCTAAGATTGTAGGGACCAGAGGTTGCATGTAAGTTAGGGTTTTAGTTTCCAACTACAGGCATGAAATAGGTAGTCTTTGGCCAGAATCGCATACATGCAGGCTTATGAGTTCTATTAAAGGGTTTCAGCCACACGCTCGACAGTCTCTATGTGGAATTAGGACCTAGGGTTTTTTTCTTAGTTGAAGGATTTTTTCGTCATTTAACTACAGTGTATGAAAATTCCCCTTAGACAATGGTAGTTGATCGTAGGCTTTGGAATCATGGTTTTTTAGTATTAGCATTATTGGGTTCATCTCATGGATTTTACTTAATTGATTTTGTTGGATATGCTTATGGTTGTATGATATGGATCATTTTACTCCCTTTTGTTGAATCATTTAATGATAATCTAAGAAGAAGAAGAATATGAAAGGGGTTTTCCCATAATGGGTTTTTTCTTAGTCTCCGATCAATCCTGGTGTCTTTGTGTGTGAATGACTTTCTTCTATTGTTCCTTTTTGTTGCATCGATGATGATATTGTTCTTTCTATATAATTGCATATTTTGTTGAATAATGTTATGATGATGTGGGGTGAATTTAATATGGAAATAATGAAATGTAATTATCAAAGAAAAGAATAATATAGCGCAAATAAAAAATTAATATTTGAGTACAGTTGTAGGAATTCGTGATTACAAGAATTCGAGTACAATTGTAGGAGTTCACGATTACAATAATTTGGGTAAAATTGCAATATTCATGATTATAGGAATTTAGGTGTGACTGCAAGAATTCATAGTTAGAGGAATAGTACGATTGCAGGAATTAATGATTATAGGAATTTGGATATGATTACAGGAATTTGCATATAATTGCAGGAGATTGAAGTTGCAGGTTGAAGCTAGTTGATGCAAAATCAAGGAAATACTTGTTGAAGTGTTGATTTGGTGATTGGAGGAGCTCTTTGTCTATGTCACAATATGATTGTCTCATTTTGATTTGAATCTATTAGTGGAAGAGTTTGATTGGGTTTTCCCTTATATAGGGATTTTAGCCCTAGCTAAGTGTCTATATCTACTGTCATTGATCTTCATGTTTTGATTTTATGATTGCTTGTTGAAAATAAAATAAAAGAACATAAATAAAGTTAATAAGAATACATGAATATCACAAATAATTATCAACACAAGAAAATCATTCTCCCTTTCTAATTTTCTAACCAGGGGTTCTTCTTGGAAATTAAATAAAGGCAACAAATGAACCAGGAACTAGAGATTTTTCCATCTCTCCTTACAAAGGAGGTATATCATAACCATTGCACATAGAGACTAAGGTTCCACCTAATTACAGGGACTCTACAATATAGAACCAATCAAATAAACAACTTTCATCCTTCAAAAATCTTTTACAAATTTTCTAAGAGTATTTCCTCCACCCTAGTCCTCAAGAATTTTCTAGAGAAAACCATCTCCACCCTTTGGATCATGGGAATGCGAGAGAAAAATCCGTCTCACCTGAAGTTTTTTTCTTTCAGACTCTTGCCAACTAGAAAATATATTCTATTGTTGAATGAGAAAATCCCCCAGAAGTCGACTTTTTCTTCCTTTTCCCACCAGTTGTCTGCACAACCTCCAAGCTTCATAAATTTCTTTGTCCTTCCTACCTTGTAATGTTTTCCAAGGTAGCATGATCTTGTGTACTTCTCTTACAACCCAATATAATTTAGGACCAGATCATTTAACACACAACAACCAACCTTTAATAACTATAAAAAATAGTTCAAATTTCTTGCAACAAGTAGACCCTAAACATCCTAAGCAAGTAATCCCCTCAGCTTTGGAATTTATGCCCATGATTCAACCCATTTAATTTTTAAAATTCAATTATATGATATGATTACATGGTGAAAATAAAGATAATATTTGGCTGGGCTATCACATATTATTTTAAAGCCAATGTATCTAAGAGAATAAGATCAATGAATACAATTGGTTCCAACTAATTAGAAAAAGAGTGAAAAAGTGTTAAAAAAAACACCGCGTCCTCGAAAATGACAACCAAATTGAAAATCATTATCAAGTTATTGAATGCTTTTTTATCCATGTATTATTTTTTTGAGGATTCCACATGCTTGTATATTGTATGGCATTTTCAATCTAATTTGTACTCATTTACGAATCGTCATACAATATCTTATTATGCAATTTCAAACTAATGAATTTTAATATATCATTATGTGGGTAGTAAGCCTGCATAACATGTGCTTATTTGTTCTTGTGCATCTAAATTCAAATAATGTATTATAAGGTCGTTTATTAATATTTGGTAATTCATGTTTTCTATAATTGTTTTTAGTAACAATGGAATTGAGTGTATGTGACATTGCAAATAAAGCAATCAAGAGAAAATGAAAAACAAGTGGCAAAAAAAATATATATATCCTTTAGTTGACATGGTAGTTTTATATATGTTTTATACTCCCATAAATTTGGTTAGATTGGTTGTCCCTATCAAATTTTAATAGAATATTATAGAAAAATGTTTTAAATTAGAATTTAATTTTGATTTCTGTTAATAATTTGTTATTATTGTTTTCATAATATCTTGGCCCCAAAGTAAGCAAAATGTTACAACTACCATTTAAGAGAGAAAACTCTTTCAACCAAATTTTCAATGTCAACAACACCTACCTGTAATTTTGAAATTTTTAGAATGTAAAATACATCTAATACATATGAGTTTATAAAAAACTGGTATGAAAGTAAAATACATCTAATACATACTAGTTTATAAAAAGTTGGTATGTTCAACTAGAAACTCTCACATATATGTTTTCTTATATGTATTTATTTGGATGCATAGATGAAAAAAAACCAGAGAAATTAGGAATAATTGTGAAGTTTTATATTCATGATGATAACGACATTGACTTCCGAGTGGAGGTAATTAAACAAAATGAAGTAAAAACAATTTCTTATAAAGTAGAGTATATAAAATTTAGACCAGAATTAATCAAAGAATCAAATGACAAAGCGAAAAGGTAAAAGTTAGATAAAATACCATATGATAAACTTGATACATAATTAATTTCCTTGAGAACATTATATTTAAATGCTTTGGAAGAGAACACTATAGAAAATGATTTCAAACCTTTTAAAAAATTTCAAAAATCTAAGAAAGTTGCATCTGAGACAACGAAACCTACAGATTAATCTGATGAAATTCACAAAAGGTTCAAGAACTTATATTTATTTTCAAAATATCTTAGTGTAAAGGTGGATATTCAAAGATATATAGAAGCACCAAAGTGTTTAAATTGAAGTCACATGATCATTCAAATGTTAATGTATTGGTTAACCCACTTCTTTAAAAGTTTTAAGCAACATTGTTTGATGCACTTCTAATTCCATTTGATATCACTTAGTCTAATACAATAGTCAGCCTTCTCAACATTTTGAATGAAATAGATTTAGATGTTGAAAGCATGAATTTTTGGATAATTGATAGTCAACACAATATTTAAGCAGTGAATGAAGTTAAAAAAAAAATCAAATATGTCATATATCTGTGGAATTAGAAGTGATATCAAACATAATTAGAAGTGCATTAGGAAATGATGCTTGAAATTTCCCTAATACTTTAACATTTAAATAATATCGTCACCTCAATTTAAACACTTTGGGGCTTCTATAGATCTTCGAACATCCACCTTCTACTCAAAGAGTTCGAAAATAAATAACATTGCTTGAACATTTCATGAATTTCATCACATTGACTTGCAAGTTTCATTGTCTTACATTCAACTTTCCTAAATTTTTGAAATTTCGTAGATGGTTTGGAATCACTTTTCATAGTGCTCTCTTCCATTTCATTTAAATATACTCCTCTCAAAGCAACTAATTGTGCATCAAGTTTATCATCTGATATTTTATTCAACTATTTACCTCTTTATTGTAAATGAAGAAATACAAATAATGTTTTTTAACATATTACACAATGGTATTTTAAAACTTTAGTGATGCATTCTAAAAAATAAGTGCAACCTTTTATACTAGATTTAACAAATGTTTCATAACTATCCAAATTAAAAATTGAATTCTTTATTGAATTTGGTGGATCATTATTTAATACTTCGATAAAATGTAGTCTATATTATATACATTCCACTTGACAAGAAACTAATTTGACTTCATTTTCTTTAACTACCTCCACTTGGAAGATAATGTCATTGTCATTGTGAACATAGCAAGTAACAATTATTCTTAATTTCTAAGGTTCATTTCCATTTATGCATCCAAATAAATATTTATTAGGAAACATGTTTATGGGAGTTTCTATTTGAACATACCAATCTTGTACAAACTAATATGTATTTAATGTATTTCACTTTCTAATCATTTTCAAAATATAATTAGGGGGTATTCTTGACAGTATAATTTGGGTTGAAAGTATTTTTTGTTTCTTAGGTGATAGTTGTAAGATTTTGCTTACATTTGTACCAAGATATTCTACAAACAATAATAAAAATTATTAACATAAATCAAAATGGACCTATAATTTCAAACATTGTCATATTGTTGTAAAGTGTAACTAGGTTCGATCTTCATAATGACATGTAATTATGGTTTTATGTTAGAGATGTAAAGAAGAAAAATAAAATTATTGTAATTCTTACATAAGAGGTTTCATGAGCAAGAGAATTTATTTTTACTATAGATTCCCATCGAGAGCTCTTAGGACTTTTTATCATCTAGTCATAAAAGTATAAAGAGTCATTGCCATGTAATGAAGACATGTTACACATTGTAAAGAGACACACTTGTCTATGTAAATTATGTTAAGAATTTACTACATAACATAAATAATTACTAAGAGGAATAAATATAAAAATAACCAACCACAACCATAAACACATAAACACAAATGTTTATCCGGGAAAATTCCAAATCCGAGGAAAAACCCAACCTAATAAGATCTCATTAGCATTGGCCAAAACCTTGGCCAATCTGACCAAGTGAGCCTTCATCACCCACCTCCAGGTCTTGCATTACAATGAAGTCCTTCTAGCCTTTTATAAACTCCATTACATATAATACCACAGGTAGAATACTATGGGTGCAGAATACCATTTGCCCCAAAACCATCACCATTTAACCTAGTCAACTTTGACTCTATCCTGAGTCAAGTTTACCTAAAAATTCCCCACTTAAACTTGACTTTGGGTTCCTTGACTAACTCCAGCCAAACTTGCGAAGTGAGACAATCCCTCTCACTCTAGCTCTTATCCCCCTCAAAGTTTTTACCTGGGGTATTGTTAACTCGACATCCCCCATATCACCTAGGTCTAACCCAGACTTTACTGGTGATCACTGAGGGGTACACATGCCTTACCAGGTCTTACAGTAGTATTCCCATTTACATGCAATAATTTTGAATTCATTAATTTTTTTTGTTTATTGTTGCTGCGATTCTAATCAATCCTCTCTCAATTTGATTTTCTCAAAAGCTTCTATCAAATGGCTCCAACTACGAGAACCTCTTTGATTCCAGCACTGGTCAGCTCACGTAGCAAAAAATGAACAATTTTGAACAATTTTCTTCTGCTGACCTACATGCAGCCCACACCTACTCCATCTTTCAACATGGCATAGAACACACAGGAAATATCCCTTATCGATTCCCTACGAAAAAAGCTCTGATACTAGTTGTCAAGAATTTATTACATAACATAAATAATTACTAAGAGAAATAAATATAAAAATAACCAACAACAACCCTAAACAAATAAACACAAATGTTTATCTGGGAAAACCCCAAATCTGGGGAAAAGCCCAACCTAATAAGATCTCATTAGCATTGGCCAAAACCCTGGCCAATCCGACCAAGTGAGCCTTCATCACTCACCTCTAGGTCTTGCATTATAATGAAGTCCTTCCAACCTTTTATAAGCTCCATTACATATAATACCACGGCCATAATACTATGGATGCACAATACCATTTTCCCCAAAACCATCACTGTTTAACCTAGTCAACTTTGACTCTATCCTTAGTCAAGTTTACCTAACAAATTCATCCCCCAAGACCTTGTCACTCACCCTCATGAAATCTCCCTACAACAAAGGAAAATAAAAAAGATGAAGTTGGTTTCTCTCCAAGGAAAATTCGACTGATTCATGTCAGCCTAAAGGACATGGGAAAACATGTATATATATATATAAATACTCAGCCTCACTTGGAAGCATATCATTTTTGGTCAAGAAAGTCTAGAAAGAAGTGCAAAAAACATACTCCAAGAAGTATCTATCTCAGTGAAGCAAGAAGAAAATGAATTGAAGTTTGTAGAGGGTTGCTTTAGGTAATGTATCCTCCCATTTGCAAAGATAGAAGATATGAAGGTGCCAGAAGAAGATCGATGAACTTGCAGCCATGTTAGAGTGATCTTGTTTGGGTAAAATATCTCGTTAGAAGGAATCGAGTAGTAGTGTATTAGGTCTCTCTTGAGACATTAAGGAGACCTAGATTCTCAAGGAAGTTGAGAAGAAGGAAACTAAATTTCTCAAGGAATTCGAAAAGAGGAAGAAGAAGAATCAGTGCCAGAAAGAGGCTAGTGAATTGGTCATGGTCTTGGTATTCGTTAATTGAAGATCTATAAGAAGAATTTCATTTGGGTTTTCCTCTCAAAAGGTGAGAGGTTTTTGCCCTGGCGAACAAGCCTACATACTGTGTCTCTTATCTCTTTATTTGTTCATGATCTGGTAATTTTGTTGATGAAAAAAACACAATAATAAGTAAAAGAAAGAGAAGATTCTAATTAAGATTCAAAACACTATCACAAGTAGTTATCATAAGTAGAGAAATCACTTAACCATTGATGCCTTATATTTCTCAACATGGTATCAAAGTTAAGGTGCTAAAAACAAAAAGGAGAATCTAACAAGGATCAAGTTTCAAGAAAGGGATTAAAGTGAGACAAAGAATACCAAGAGAGACAAGATTTTCTAAAACAATAGATTGAAGGAATCTACTTTAGCAAGAGTCTTAGAATCATAATCAAGGACGAAGCAAAAAGAAATACCAAAACCCTAGAAGCATTTCTAAAATCATCACTCATCTATCATCCGAGGAGTGGAAGCTTTTCCAAGACTAAGGAAGGCTAGATCGAAGAATACTGTCTTCATCTTTAAAAGGATTCGTAAATAAAGTTGTCACTCATCATTCTTTCAAGGAATAGTCTTCTAGAAGCTACATCAACATCACGATAAAGGAGGAATCAAGTTGGAAGAAGCAGCATTAACTCAAGTATATGACTTCTTCTGAAGCTACCAAAATGTCCTTTTGCAAAGGAAAGCAACAAACTAGTTGGGGCTTCAAATTTCCTTTCATGGAAGAAATCAACAGACCTAAATATCATTGAGAATGAAGTCACGGATCACATCAAGGGATCTATAACCTAACCTTCCAAAGAAGATACTCAAGAACATACTAAATACATGAAAGGGGAAGTGAGGGCCCAAACAATTCTCATTGAATCCATCAAGGACTCTCTCATCCCATATGTATCAAAATTAGACACCTCAAAACCAATATATGACACCTCAGATTCCACGTTGTTTGTTTCAATATTTCTACAACTTCCCATGATCTCTAAAAGTTCCATTCCAAAGTTGTATGCATTAGCCTTGTCCGTAATTAGCATCCTAGATATCCATTTAGGAGAAAAATAGCCACTAATAATATACATTGTCATCAAAACATGACTAAAATCCTTGTCAACAAGTTTTTCCAACACAAAATCCGAGACTTTTTCATTGAAATCTTCATCCAAAAGAATGATTTTTGGCTTGAAATCACAACAGATTATGCAATCTCTGCACTCTTAGTGCAAGTATGCAACCTCCCTTGTTGTTCCTAGTGCAATTCAAAATTGGGTCCTCGAATACAAATTTTTTTTGTTGTTCTTTGAATAAAAATTCATTCAAAGATCGATTAGTCATGTAATCATAGACCAACCATATCTGGTTACCCTGAAAATATAGTCCCCTAAGAAGAAAAATATTTACATGATGGATCACCCCGATAATGCTCACCTCAATTCAGAATTGCTTCTCACTTCCTTTAGGCCTCTCCAATTTCTTGAAATCAATTAGGATTGACTCTTCGAGGGTACCCTAATAAACAGACCCAAACCATCCACTCTCCTGCTTCATACAAAATTTCCTGGCCACAATATGAATTTATTTATACGCAAAAAATGGTTAGCATCAATGAATCAAAATTATCATTTGTAGCGGAACCCTTTTCCCAACCATAAAAACTAAGTGTGAAAAATAATGAAAAATGCCACATGACAAACAAACCATAGACCAACAGCCTATGATCACCCTCAAGAATAGAATCCCCTAAGACAAACAAGGTTCACATGTTGGATCATAACAATAATGCTCACCTCCATTTGGAACTACTCACCACCTTTAAGCCTTTCCAATTTCTTGAGAGCAATTAGGATCAACCCTGCAAAGGCGCCCTTATAAATAGACCCAAACCCTCCAATTTTCATCTTCTCAAAATAATTCTTGGTCGTAGTCTAAATTTTGTTATATGCAAAAATCGTCAGCATCATTGCATCAAAACCCTCGTTTGCAGTGGAACTCTTTGCCAATTTCCATCTCTTCTAACCATAAAATTAAGTGTGACAATCATGGAAAATACCAAAAGACTAGAAAAAATCCGAATCAACACCTTTAGATTCACCTTCCTCCTAGAAAACACATGCAACTACCGAATATCTAATAATGTGTTATTCCAGAAAATCACATGCAGCTACCTAAAAATTACTAGAACCAACAATACCGTCCTCATCTTCATTAGAAAAATTTATGAGACTCCACAGATCACCCCCACAATAACCTATTTGAGCATAATATATTCTTTAGAGCAGGCAAACATGCAACATTGTACTTCTTATTGAATATTTATTGGTCGATGAAAGCCCCGACAGGATGCAAATTGTTGGTGAAAAACTGGGTTCCCCATGCAAATTATTAAACGTGGAAGTAAATAAATGAATGAAGGTAGATGAGTATGAGTTGATCATGGTGGAGGAGGTGTAAATGGAAATCAGGGCACACAACTTAGACATGTTTTAATTTTTTATTCGAAGAAGGAGGACAAAAATAAAATCCTATGATTGGCCAAGTCTCCCCTGCCAAACCCCGTAGGGAAATTCCTATCAGCTTAATTAATTAAAATATATTAATATAGTAAATTAATTTGATATAGACACATGCTCCTATGAGAGTTTCGAATAATAGGGAAGAATTTATTGCTCTCTAGTTTCTGTTGGAAATTGTCATAAAGAAGGATGTTAAAGAATTGTCGACCATATAAAAAATGATTCTGCACTGGCACCTCTACACTCGTTGGGGTAAACTGGTGTTGACACTGATTCAGGGTCAGCATTGTAGGTCCTCAGACCCTCTGCTTGGGATGGGCCCTACCTGCCATTGTAGGTTGTCCCTGAAGGGTCATGGCTGTAGGTGTCTAGATTTGCCACCCTCAGGCTTTATGTTTTCTTATGGTGTTTCCTCTTTTGGTGCTCTAGTTGTGCGAGTCAACCTAGTGCTGACCTTCTTCCAATATTTGTTATTGAGTTCCATATCAATAACTTTTGTCAACTGGAGTCGTTCACTTGTTTCTCCTCATCGGAAGTGTAATGTCTACGCCAGCCCAAGATGTGACGCTCTTGGCCAAGATTGTTGCCTTAAACTCCCTGGTGGCCTTTGCTCCGAAGTTCTACAAGCAGAGGGGGCTCCAAGTTTGTGAATAAAGTTGAGGAGATCCCCAAGATTGAAATAAGTGTTCTGCAACCCTAGTCTCGGGCCTTGCATAGAGGTCTTATTGTCTAGTTCATGGGCCTGTAGCCTTCCCCTCGAATAGTCAAGGCTTGCGTTGCAAAGAAATGGAACCCTCTCATTGAAGGTGAAACCATCTCCTCATTATGTGGTAAAGGTTTTTATACCTTCTACTTTTAGAATCATTTGGACAAGGACTTAGTTTTTAGGAGTGGTGTTTATTTTATGGGGACCCATGTGCTCTACCTTAACCACTAGAGTCCCAATTTCAACTCAGATTGCGATGTCCCTTCATCTGTCCCAGTTTGGGTGAGGTTGACCTACCTTCCCCTTCACTGCTAGAACGATGTGACCTTGAGGCTCAGAGGGAACTCCCTAGGGAAATATATTGATTTCTTTGAACTAAATGATGGTCTCTCATTGTACAAGGATTTATGTGGAGTTGGACCTTGAGAAGAGCCTCTTGGAAGTTGTCAATATCTGCACGGATACTTGAACACATGTTCAGGAAGTAGACTATGACCAGTTGCCTTTAAAGTGTAAGTTTTGCCATGAATATGGGAAATTTGCAAAAGTTTGTCCTAAAGGTGGGGTCCCCATGGAGAATCAACCCAGAGATCCTAAAGAGCAGTCACAACAGGTTAAGAGGCGTAAGTCTTCAAAATATTTTGTGCAAGTCGATAGCCCTGTTGTGGTTACAATCTTGAAGGAGGTGGAGTCTACCCCAACCCTAGGCATGCCTTACGAGGGAAAACTTGGGTCGGGGTTGAAGAATCATTTTGGGATCCCAGATTCAAAAGGTGTTGTTGAAGGTTCAGTACTACTTCTCCCACCCCCCCCTCAGGAGAACCCAACCCCTCACCCTTCTCCCATTGGGCCTCCCCCAAAGAGTCATAAGGAGACAAGTTGTAGCCTAGACATTGATAGAAGTTCTGATGAATCATTAAAGGAGGAGATAGATGTGGAAGGGTTCTTGACATCTACAGAAGGCCTAGGACCTTTAGCACAACTGAGATCTGATGGTGATAGACCTTGGGGAGTAGGCCTAAAGCAGCCTGTCAAAAAAGGGAAGAAAACAATAAGGAAAACAAACTAGGATGTCAGAAGGGAGAAAACAAAAAAGACAAAGAGTTGTGAGTCTAGCACATTATTCCTCATCATTTAGCAACCGAAAGGAACAAAGGAGGAGGAGGAAAAAAGGGAAACAATATGGGCCCTAGAAATGGAGTAGGGAACTTAGAAAAGTGATTGATGAATATCATAGATTGGAATTGTCGAGGCCTCGGGTTTGAAAAAATAATTACAGAAGTGAAATACCCAACTAGTAAATAAAGGCCATATTTCTTCCTCCTACAGGAAACCAAGTTGGATGAGGAGTTATCAACGCTATTAAAAACAAATTTTGGAATATTGGAAATATGGAATCAGTTAGTTTAAGAGGAGCATCAAGAGGCCTTTTTAGATTATGGAATTCGTCGAAGCTACAACTGGTAAGTACCTTAAAAACAACTCGTTGGGTAACTTTTTATTTTTAAAATTAAAAAGAATAAACATCCCTTCACAATGGTCAATGTATACATGGTCACACATTTTCGAGAGAAACAAGAATGTTCGAGTTCCCTAATGGAGCTAAAAGGCAGAGTTTGGGCATAACTACATTTTTGGTGGAGATTACAACACAACAATGGGCAACCACAAAAAAAAGAGGGGCTCTATCATTTAGGATGCCTAGCAAGAATACATGGAGAACCTTATCCTAAACATGAACCTTTTTTATGTCAAACTTCAAAAATTTATGTATAATTGGACTAACAAAAGAGGAGGGTAAATCATATAGTGACCTAACTAGACTACCTCCTGATTGCTGGCATACTCCTAACCCTGAATTATAGCCTCAAATTCTCCATCCTACCATGGGAAGGTTCAAACCACCACCTAATCAGCCTGTTGATCTCTCAACCCTTGGATCTAGGCCCTATCCCCTTTAGATCCTCTCCTGTTTGGTTGGAACCCCTCAATTTCTTGGAAAGGTTCCCCCTCTCCTTAGTTGGTTGTATTGATGGCAACCTAATCACCATTTGAGAGTCCAAGATTCACATACTGAAAGATGACATTAAAAATTGGTTAAAGGATCATCAATTTTGAAGACATAACAACATAAAAGACATGGTAAGGAATATTTCTTCAATCGAAGGGAAAATGGAAGCAATGTCGATACGGGAATCAAACATCCATAAGAAAGTAGAAACTTTTAAAGCTCTCCACAAAACCCTAAGAACGGAAGAGGAGTACTGGAGACTAAAATCTAGAAATAACTGGCTTAAGACAGTGGATATGAACACTAAGTTCTTCCAAAAACAATCCAAGTTCAGGGAATCAAAAAATAATATAACTCAGGTCACTCATGGGGGGGAGACCATTTGTAAGTTTGACCTCCTCACAATGCTGACTTGGAATGGCTAAAGGTTGTAACAATCCTAGGGTATTAATTATTTGAACTTTATTTTATTGGAAACTAAACATTTTGCCACAAAATTTTGAGTATTGAATTTATGCCCATCCCAAAAAAATCCATCTTAATCCTCTCATAAGATTTTAAAAATATCAAGTTCCCTCTTGAAGGAGATTCAATTCCAAAATAAAGTTTTGGCTGGGTTGGGACTTCTTACATAGCTATAAACATTATTTGTACCATAACAAATCATTTTTCTAGATAAATGTATCATGCGTACTCAGATCTTGTTGCAACTTTTGAATGAGTGTCCATACCTCTTCATCATTCTTTTATTCATGCCTTGCTTCATGTATCTAATCAGGTGGATAATAGAAATGGCATAGAGCAATGCTTCCACATCCTCGTCCCTTCTTGAGAGTGCATCTACAACAAAAATTTTCTTCCCTTTTTTAACATGTTAACTAAAATTAAAATGGTATCAGAGCTAGGTGAGGACAAGATAAAGCAAGAGGAGGAATGCAATCATAAGAGAATTTCCATTGAGTAAGGGATTGTTAGAATGAAGAAGTATCTTGTTGCAAGCCCTAGCAATCATGAAAGCTCTCTAAAGGAGCTAAGAGTTCAAGTTTGAGTATATGTCACAGCTAGGCTCAATAGCTCAAGAAGGTTACTAACTAAATTTGAAGATATTAATCATGATTTCAAAGTCCTCCTTTAGCAACTAATGGAAGCAATCTTGTGTTGAAGTGATCTAAAGTTGTGTTAAGCCTTGAAGCCTTTTTGAGCAGACATGGAGTTAAGGAGAGATTAGTAAAATATCCAAGTCTCTTCATAACTCGAAAAGGTGTGTTCTTTAATTCAATTGACAAGAGGGTTGGTGTCATTATTGAAATTATTTGAAAGAATATTTGGTGAGGACCTGTGGCTTTAATCCTACAATAACTAAAATCATTGAGGGACAATTTTGGGCTCTTTTGAAAAGACTGAAGTTTTGAAGATATGGAAGACCAAACTTGAATCCACTATCTTTTTTTTCCATGTTGTTTTCTCCTAGAAGAATGAAGGCAGTAAAGAGACCTGAAACTACATTGAAAGGTGAGAAAGGCATAGTTCTAGAAATACATTGAATGAGACTTGATTTGGAAACAAAAGAGGATTCATTTATGAAAAATCGTGACCTCAAGATCATATGATTTTTCTTGTCTATTAAGAAAGATTCATATCTGAGCCTCATTAATTTTAAGAAGATTTGGAAGCCCAAAAAATCATCCTCAAAGGGATATGAGTCCTTCTTGTGCAGCTACATTATAATCCCAGAACTAAAACTTAGTACCTATTGAAGGACAAGTTATAAGGAAACAATTTGGTCAAGCTTTTCCGAAGAACTTGAGTTATGTTACAACCCTATTAAGCTCTTGAGGAATGAGTCAATTAAGTTGGGAAATCTTTCCATGGAGTAGACTCTCCTTGTAGTCTTGACCTTATCCATATGACTAAAGAATCCACTATAAGGGCCATTTTTGTTTTGTGCATTCATGTGGTAGAAAATTCGAGTAGCTATGACCTAGTCTCATATATGACATGATAAGGGTTCTTGAATGAGCCAACATTCTGATTTCTCTCTGAGATCCAAAAGAAAATTCCTTGGGTGTCTTGATTGGTAATAAGGGTGAGAGCCTACAAATAACTATCCTAAGTTGTAGCGGGTTCATATCATTCTTGTATGAAAACATGCAACGTGAGGAGCCCTATTGTGAAGTCTTGTATGTCTAGAATAAATCCAAATATTTTTCACAAGCTACAATCTATGGCACAAGGAGTCAAGTTGTTATAAAATTATAAAAATTTTATTGATCAGCATGATACATTATATGCAAGAACACAGATTTGTGATATCTAGGTTGAGATTCTCATTAGAATTTAATATCTTATGCAAAATTAAATAGTGAGAAGGATCAACTGACTAAGCTGGATTTGGTGCCTTGGTTTGGTCTGTTGCTTTGGAAAACTATGCTCTCTTTTGTAGAAAGGTCAAGCCTCAGCAAAGAAAGGAATTTTTTGTCTCCTATTTATGCCAAGTCCTAATGAATTTGTCCTTGAAACAATTGGTAAAAGTAGAGATACCCATACAACTATAATCTGATCATATTCTATAGATGAAATTTTGTTGCCCCAATAGAAGGCCGAAGGTTGTTAGAAGAGTTCTCTTCAAGGAGGGCAGTGAGAACATGACTAGAGTCTAATGAGATCTTGTTGAAAAGATCAGTAGCATAAATTTATATCTTTATCTAGAAGCTATAGCAATGGAAGTTCATTAGAAACCTTTATGTTGGCAGATTTATGTTGGCACCTTTGGGTACCCTTGGAAATCTAGCAGCTAGGAGAAGAAGTGCATGGCACTTTGCAGTAGTTCCTTATAAAAACCATTATGAGCATGAAAATAGAGGTTCCTTGAAGAAAATGCATGCCAGATTCTATGTCTTGATAAGCTTGATAAGAAGGCCCTGATTTCGACATCTTGGTTGGGTCATTGAGCAATTTGATGTGTTGAGCCATGTGTCAGTATGAGTCATGCGTGCAACATTTTCACCAATAACTCTCATAGTGTCGAGACATATCATATGCTACAAACATTTCGACAAATTAGCATTCAATGTCAACCTACCATTTAGGAAGAAACTTTTGCTCCTTATACACCAGCATAGTTGCAAGAACTTCCTCCCACTCATTATCAACCCACCATTATAGAATACTACACCACCTAATGTTGACAATGCGCAACATCACATACAATTCATTTCTTCATCCTTAGGAACCATGATTTGTGATGTTTTCTCATCATTTTTTAGTCTCGAGAGTGCTAAACCCACCACACTAGTGGTACCTTTACTGACGGTGTAGACATGTCATATCTTCACATTGTTAAATTCACTAGGTTCTACGATATAAACCACTAAATCCTATTCTTGCTTGTCGACCAACAAAACTAGGCCTAAACTCCAACCTCAAGGCCCTACACAACCCAATTCAACGATAGATAATATTTTTCATTCAGACGAAGATATTCTAGAAGCCATGATGAAACCTGAATGTCGATGCAACACCATGGATCATCACTCATACTTTCTACAAGAAAAAAAAATTGTACCTATTGACACACCTAGCTTTGATATTTGCATCATAGAATCAAAAGATTTCCTACCTCTAGGATAGGTAGATTGGTTTAATAATCCCATCCCAACACCAAATGCATTCAAGGAAGGGAACACGGCAAATATTTCACCTACAATTAAGGTCAATATTTCAAACAAACCTAGCGTAGTTGAAGACATCTCACTGGGGGCGACTAGCTCCCAGAATGAGGTGGCCTCATACATTCCCTTGTTCCAAGAATATAGGGATACATTTACATGGGCTTACTCTGAAATGCCAAGCATTGGTCCCACCATTGTAGAACATCATATTGACAGTTGGCTAGACGCCCATCCTATTAGGCAGAAATGACGTCAATTACACTCCTCTAAGGCAGAAGCAATCAAGAGGGAATTTGACAAACTCCACAAAGTTGGTTTCATCTATCCTATCACTTACATGTCTTGGGTTTCTAACCATGTACCTGTCATGAAAAAACAAGGTGCCATATGAGTTTGTACTAATTTCTGAGATCTCAACAAAGTCTATCCCAAGGAAAATTACCCTATGCCATTCATCAACCAAGTTATCGACACTTGTGCAGGACATGAGTTCCTATGCTTCATGCTCTAGGTATAATCAAAATCAAACTTGTCACAATGATTAGTATAAAACGGCCTTCACAACCCCATGGGGCACATTTTCATATCGAGTGATGCCCTTTGGCCTTAAAAATGTTGGGGCCACCTTCCAGCGAGCCATGAATTATATCTTCCACGATCTAGCTCATCTTATTCTCACCTATTTGGACAACTCTATCGTATGATCCAAAATGAAATATGACCTTTTAGAGGATATGTAATTAGTATTTCAATGATTTCGACAATATAACTTACCCTTAAATCCTCCAAAGTGTGTATTTTGCATTAATGAAAGATGACTACCAGGATTCATTGTTTCCAATCAAGGTATTAGATTCGACCCTCTCAAAGTCCAAGCCATTAAGGAAATTTCACCTCCAAAAACTTTAAAGAAGCTCCAAAACTTGCAGAGTAAGGCCAACTTCTTACGTTGCTTTGTTCTTGTCTATCCCACCTGTGCACACAGCTTCTTGTGCCTTCTTCATCAGGATATCCCTTTCCACTGGGACCAAGAGGCACAAGACTCATTTGAAGCCCTAAAATACACATTTTCTTAGGCACCTTTGATTAGCCATCCTAACCATAACAAATTCTATACCGTTTACCTCTCAACATCTGAAGTAGCCATCACTGGTGTACTAGTCTAAGAACAACCCACTAATAGAGAGCACATAATCTACTACATCAGCAAGAACCTATCCAAGCCTGCATTGAAGTATGAGCCAATAGAAAAAATAACCTTAGTCCTTGTCCACTCTAAATTGTATTACATGTGAATGATTTTCTGGTGTTAACACCAAGATCATATGAAGAATGGTCTTATGGATGTGGATTCCTAAATGCGAAGGACCCCTCCTCATCATGGATTAGGCAATTTTATGTGTTGGTAATAGTCATCTCACGATGAAGGATAATGTAGTTGTTTTGGGATAATCTTATGGGAGGATTTCTTCACCCTCGGTTAAGAGGAACATGATGATTCTTCAAAGTTTTCCTCTCTGAGTTGAAGCAAGCTTCCTATTTTTTTTTTTTGTAGTTGCCGCATGGAAATTCTCATCTCTCATATGAGAAGGTTCTTGATTAAAGAATAAATGATCACCTGAAGCAAGTCTTTAAAGGGAGTTACAAAATCCCTGGAAAGATGACTCGATAACTTTTATTGCCCGATGGTTATTGATGAAGGCGAGTCATGACATCTATGTATGATGACTTTGATGATGCCTTGATATATATATTTGTTACCTTGGAGGTTGCATGGAATCTACATAATTATGATTGACTACTTTGGTACATTGACCTAAGATTCAATAATAGGAAAGGAGTAGGTTGTAGATAGCTCAATGATTATGTCTTGGAAATTGGACAAGAAATGTCAATTGGATTGTAAATATGCAGCCTTTCATGATGTCTTCTTAAAATATGATGACCGTCTCATTTATCAATCTATGAGGAAGTTGACTTTTAAAGTCAAGATGGAAGACCTAGCCTTAATGCTAGTATTTCTTGCACATAAAGGTCTGATGAGATGGAGAAGTTATTGGTCTTGGATATATATATCTTGTGGGATCCATGGTGTTCTTAATAACCTATCATATGCTAGGCTATACAGACTCTAAGTCGATCTATGGATGAGCCTCATATATTGGATAGTTTCTTGTTGAGATATCTCTATGATTCAGAATCTAAGATTTCATGGATATTCTAATGTTGCCTCAGTTGGCAATGTGATGAGTGGAAAGAGAACATCTAATACTATATTTCTTAATTTTATTTTTGAGGGAGCATTATTTAGGCTAAATGTATAAAGAAGCATGCATGGCTTATTATTATGAAGCCAACTGGTTGAGGAAGCTCTTCAGTGAGCCATTTGAGCATGTGTTGTAAACCACTGCTATATATTGCAATATGGGATTCACATTTTAGAGAATCCTATGTTCCATTACTGCTCTAATTATATTGGAATCAAGTACCACTTTATTTGGGATATGGAATAGTGGGGAGCAATAAATCTCCATTTTAGGATGGATGTGCGAGTTACTGACATCCTTACCAAATCTCTTGGTAAGGTCAAATTTAAATTCCTTCAGAGAGAGCTTGGGAGTCATGGAAAGACCCTATTATTATGGTCCTGGTTGAACATTAAACTCTAGGACCTCCTAGGGGACATGCGACCATAGGGTGAGTGGCTCACCTTCCCCTACATATGTGTTGTACAAGATGAGTGGTTCAATTTCCCTTGTGATACCCGATGATGTCACAAAGAGTGAGTGGTTCACCTTCCCCTACGGTTGATGAGATATGAATAGGATGAGTACTTCCTATGGCATACGAACAGGATGAGCGGTTCACCTTCTCCTGTAGATACCCCAACATACATCCTAACCATGTACTCCGGGACTCATAGGAAGTACCTCTCATCTGGCTAACGAGTTGGGAAAAGTGGATAGGGACCATAGCACTATAGATGGATGTATCATGTGCCGCCATACTCCCTAAGCATAGGATACATGGTGTTCCAAAACTTGATTTGGGATAAAGTCTTTTTGGGGTTCTATCCCTCGATATGTGGATTGACTTTTGTTAGTGGAGAGTGGTAATATCTTTTGAATCACTCTCGATTGATTCTTATTATTATCTATACCAATGTTGAATAGATCCAAGACAAGATAAAGATATTTTTCATGATGTCAAGATGACATGTTGATCAATGGTTAGATATTGGCATGTGGAATTCTCCCTAGTTGAGAGGGAGTGTTAAAATTGGAAACTAGGGCAAAATTCCACTTTGGATAGCTCATTTGATGGACATAATTATTGCGTTTAAGTCCTCTTTTTGAGAGGACCAAAATCAACCTAAAGGACACTAAATTTGGATAAGGAGAAATATGTTTTTGAAGTGAATTCTAGAATACAAATTGTCAAGTTCTGCCAGACCTTCATGTAGTCTCATGAAGCCCAAGTGACATGTCTCTTGACCCTCAACTATTTGAATAAATAAAGGTGACCTCCAACCTCATTAGACACATCCTTGTGAATCCAATATTTTGATAATACATCTCTATGGCAGCGAACTTTAGAGGATAGCGCGTCGAAGAAAGGGTGGTTTTGGGCACACACACACACACACACACACACACACATATATATCTATATATATAGTGACCCCTCCATCAAAATAAGGTGACTTCTACTTACATATGGGTTGACATGCTTTTCTAGAAATACCTTCATCTTCTTATAAGGGTCGACATGAGAAGTAGCTTGTGACAAGGTCTTGGAGAGTTAGTTACACAATCAAAATTTCCTTTTACAATATACAACATGTCTTCAATACATGACATTGACTTCCTAGACTCTACGACCCTAAAGGCTCACAATGGGAGCCTTAACTATAAAAATAAAATTCCTTGATCATGAAACCCATCATTCAAGAATTAAAAAAGTAATTTTATTTTCTTCTTTACATGAATTACATAAGATAATAATTACACATGTCATTATGAGAATTGAACCTAGTTATACTTTTCAATAGAGAAGACTCAAACTAAGATATTAGCTAAGGCCTCATCTTGAAAGCTCTATACTACTCTCACTCAACCATCACTTCTCTACCATAAGAACTTCCTACCTTGTTGCACAATGATGCACCTGTCTCAACCTTTAATAAGTACATATTTTTCTTCTTAAGACAAGTGTTGGAGGTAAGCCTTACCATTGTTGAAGATGACATCATAACCCTTATCCTCAAGGGTGGCTACCAAAACAATATTCTTCCCAAGGCCTGGAACATAGAGGGAATCTTTGAGATGGAGAGGATTACCTAACTCCCTCTGAAAAATGACAATAGAAACTCCTTTACTTGCAGACATACCATAATCTCCTAGCTCGATTTGAAACTGCATTTTCTTCTCCTTCATGTGACTGAAATAATTCTTGGTGCCAATCATGTGGAAGGATGCTCGTGAATCAATATACCATATGTTATTGTGTAATAAGTTTTCCATGTAAGCAATCAATAGGAAATATTTCTTGAACTTGGAAGAAAATTCATCTACCTCTATTGATGCAACTAGATGATCCTTTATGGATTCCTTCTCCCGATTAGAACACTAAGTGGCACAGTGTCTAAACTCATGGAAATGGAGGAACTTGATCTTCCTCAGATCCTTCTTCTTATTTTTTCCCTTCTGAATGGAATCGGTGTCTCCTTATCCCTTCTTGCACCTGTTTACAAGGTTGTTAGCATGATTGTGGAAGTTAAACATCCACAAATATTTTGGACACCTTGCATTGTCCATTCCTTGAATTTAACATTTTCATATATAGCTTCTAATATGCTATGGTTTGAAAATCATATTAACGATGCACGACATATCAACAACATTATATAAAATCATACCAATGCCCTCACAATCTACAAAGAGTACACACATATATCATTATTAAAGATTGAAAATACATGATTTGCCTCAGCATTCATCATGTTGAAGAGGTTGAGGGAGGTCAGGATTGCCCTTCAGGCCATGATTATTTTATAATTTTGGTCATTTTGGAGAAATACATATCAAGTAGCCACAAAAAGATTCAAGGAACACATTATTAGTTGATTCTTAGTGGGAGAAGATAGATCTTGCTATTAAGATCACAGACCCTATCATTGTTTTTTAATGATTCATAGACAAATACCAACACATCCTATATATATACACAAAACATAGTGCATTGCAGTAAAGAGGTATGTCTGAGGCACAAGAAAATAGATAAATTGTGATGTCTAGGTACGTAGGTCAAAAATAAGATGCACACCATTGAGAATGAAGCTCATAAATGAGGTACATGTTACAACCCCTTCAATTTTATTTTATTTAAATCAAATTAAACAAAACCTAAATCAAAATTGTGTTCAAACCTTTTAATATTTTATTAGATTTTCCTTATATGTCTTCATGTTCAAGTTAATTCAAATTTTTTACTAAGTTAATCTTTGAGGTTCAACAACCCTAGAAAAACCTCAATTCTTTTAGGTTAGCCAAATTTTTAAACTGGAGGTTCAAGTTCAATGAACCTTGTGACATAGGATGTTTTATATAAGGCAAAAAGGCAGGGCTTTGATATGCAAATCCAAGGAAAGAAAGAAGTTCAAACGAGCAACCCTAGTGTTTGTTTTTTGGAATATCGATGCAAATTTTCAAAGCAATTACAATTCTACCCACCTTGCTCGATAAGATGTAAGGCCTAACGTAAGATGGAAATCATAGATTTCAAGGTGTCACTAGTGCATAAGCTACTATTAGCAACACCTTAATCAACATAAGTGTCTTTTTATTGAAAGGATTGCAATGCACAAGCATTATATTTATTGAATCAACCTTACATTTATGGCAACTTAATCATTTACTTTGAACAATTTTAGCAAAGAAGAATAGTGCATGAACTTACCTTTACAATGCAAGGATCCAAGTGCACAAACATTCATTTATTGTATCTATATTAATTCATAAAGACATGATTGTTCATAATTATTTTGACTTTTTTTAATCAACCACAAGACTCAAATTAGTCTTATTACTCTCCTGCCCTATATGGAAGAGATGTTGTAATATCTTGTTATGTCCTTCTTGTCCTCTCATGTTATGTAAATATTAGTGGTTTTCACACTCAAATTTTTTCCCTTAATTTTTTTAACCCATGATTTTTCTTTAGCCCATGGAGATGGTGTTTAATGTTTTTTATTTTGTTTAAATTTGTTTGAAGATTTGATTTTTTTTGTTGCGTCTTTTCTTCTCATAGATCTGTGTTTTCTACTTAGGTTCCAAACTTGATTTAGCTATAGTAATAAATTCTCAAGTCGCAGTATTTTTTAGTGTTTTAGATCAAAAAAAATTGTGGCAGTCAATAGGTTATCTACCACTTTTTAGTGTTTCATATCAAAAAAATTATGGTAGTCAAGAAGTTATCTATAATTTTTTAGTGTTTTAAATGAAAATAATTGTGGAAATTGATTCTCCATGGAAAAAACAACTACTACAGTTTTCTTTAAAATGTTCACCTACTCTGCTTAAGATTGATGTAACCAAATTTTATCAATATGTAAAATACAAACATTCTACTAACAACGAAAATTATGCATACAAATATAAAGAAGATTTTACATGTTTACACATACACACTAGTGACAAAGAAGAATTGGTTCATTTAACACAAATGAATAATGATAGCAAAATATAACTTCAAAAATTCCAAACCTCCTAAGCACACAAACATTTTAATTTACATATATACTAAAAAATGACATATATAGTTATCCTAAATTGTATCTTACCAATATAATTGAAATTTTGGCATCTAACATTCTTAATTAACTATTTCTTAAGTAATGTATAGTGGTGGTATATATTAATTAATAGATTTTAGTGAGTACAGAATGCAATGGATAACATATACTATCCATCCACATTAACAAATTCATAGCATTGGATATATTGATAGTTGTGACCATGTACACATAGGTATTCCTAACACAATATTGATTGGAGAAGTGTCCATAACCATGTATGGGATCATTTAAAATGAATTCATAGTATAAGCACATAGTTCAAAATCCTCTGCCCATCAAATAAAATAAATAAAATTAAAATGAGTCATTTGCCACCTATGAAATAAAATAAGTAAAATAGATAAAAAAATGTCATTTTAAAAATCCAAGCATCAATTTGTTATAAAATAAGTAAAATAAAAAAAAATGTTATTTAAAATGCGAACAGTAATTTGTTCATAGGCAAATAAGTTTAAATAATTTTAAAAATATAAGTAGAAATTTGTTTATAGATAAAAATCAACAAAATTAACAGTTAAAAATCTAGAGGTATTTGGTAGGAGTGAAAGCCCGCCTTCATACATACAATTAGCAAATAATTTCAGGTCGCATGGTTTTCTTTGAATAAGGATAATGAGTCAGCCTCTAGCAAGTGATTTTAGGTGATGAAGTTGTATTTGAATAAGGATGAATCAACCTCTACCAAGTGATTTCAAGGGACGAAATTGTCTTTGAATAAGGATGATGAGTGAACCTGTATTCATGGATAACAATCAGTGATAATAGTCCTCACTGTTAATCTGAAAACTGAATTATAAGATATTTTCCCACCAAGAATCCAACCATAAAATAACAGAACCAATGTACATTTGGCATTTGATAATCAATGTCACTGAGATTCTCTCATTCATTCCTCAAAAATTCCCAGAAACTAGAGATATACTCCCACCACATATGGCAACGAACTGGGAACTTATCCACCAAACATAGTTCCCACATGCATCATATTTGAGATCTATGGCAACCAACGGGGAACTTATCCACGAAAATAGTGCCCACATGCATCATATTTGAGATCTATAATAAAACAAAGAACATGAAGCCATAATTACACATACTACATCAAATTTGATATCTATAGTAAAGCAAAGAAGATGAAGCCATATTTACATATACTACAGGTCTGGATCATTAAAATACCTAAGAAGAAAATGAAGCCATAGTTACACATACTATAGGTCTAGATCATTAAAATACCTAAGGAGAAACTTGTCGCTAAGGTTCACAAAGAAAAGCAGGAATCAACTATGAGCAAACTTTTGCTTCAATAACGAATGAATATTATAAACAACAATCTCAAACCAACGTAGGTCGGCAGATAATCAATCTACAACAACTTCTCTTATGCCCTTTTTGCATTCTATGTTGGAATGTAATACTACATATGGCAAATAGTATTGATAAATTTTCTGAGGAATATCCATCGAATAGAGATGGAGACATAGAGTAATGGTGGAAGGAACTGACTTAGTTAATGTGGACTCCCAGCACACTGCCGAAATTAATTAGGTAAAGGCCCCCTCACCAGCACATTCAATTCTGTCTGGGAGATAGTTTCATTGAGAGATTATGAGAAGTCATATGTATTTAAAACCCTATATGGCAAATAGTATTGAGAAATTTTCTGAGGAATATCCAACGAATAGAGATGGCGACATAGAGTAATGGTGGAAGGAACTGACTTAGTTAATGTGGACTCCCAGCACACTACCAGAATTGATTAGGTAAAGGCACCCTCACCAACACATTCAATTCTGTCTGGCAGGTAGTTTCATTGAGAGATTATGAGAAGTCATATGTATTTAAAACCCTAGTTGTGGACTCTTATTAAAAAAAGGGAAAAAATAAAAAAAATTGTGGTGTGACTAGATAGAAACAACCACCATAATGAAAAAGGTAGAAATAAACAGGATACCTTGCATAAAGAACAAAATTTAAAGTTATATTCTGCCTTGTTTCAATTGTTGGCCCTGGCCCTTGATATCGACATGCATTCTTATACTCCATGCATTCTTATACTCCAGACAAAG
Organism: Pinus taeda; assembly: GCA_000404065.3. Taxonomy (NCBI): domain Eukaryota; kingdom Viridiplantae; phylum Streptophyta; class Pinopsida; order Pinales; family Pinaceae; genus Pinus; species Pinus taeda. The sequence continues at coordinate 33,195 of APFE031624931.1, read as the reverse complement.
ATCTCAAAACCCTTCATGCCCATGCATCTATTTGGAAAAACTTCTGGAAAGAGATAGTTAAAAGGATCCAATGAAAAATATTCATAAATGACCCACAAAACAATGCAAGAAATTGTAGAGAAATTGCAGGTCACCTTTAAATTTGCTGAAACATAAAAAATATGCTTACCAGTTTCTTTCGACCTCAAATGATAGGAGAATAGCTCGACTTGAATGTGCACCAATTTAAAATAAGTGCTGCAATGACAGTAATTTAACCCTGTTTGGAATCCAAAGAGTTCCTAATTTAGCGTAACCACTAATATAACCCTAATTGGAATAAAAAGAGTTAGTAATTCAACTCAACTCTTTCCGAGGTTTAATTGGTATTTAAGAGAATTACTAATTGAGAATTTGAATGCCTTAATTAGTATCCAAAGTTTAATTTAGGGTAACTTTAAATGGTATAGAAATTTTAACTTGTATTTAAAAAATTACCAATTTTTTAATTTAATTGAAGTGATTTTAATTTAACCAAGCCTACAACCACTCAAGTTAACAATACAAAATGCCTTTTTCCCAAACGATCTATTATACCGTTAAAGGAACATGTATAAACAATGTAGAGACTTGATAGCAAAGTATCTCAATGAATTGATGACTAATATCCTTCAAGTTTAAAAAAAAATAGAACCCATCAAACCAATCACAAAGTACCCACGTCTTTACAATTAGTGACAAGAGAAGTTTTCCTTGCAAATCTTTGGAATTCCAACGAGTTATAGTGTAAAGCACATTTCACATGGATTTTGTAAGCCAAATAAAGTAGTAAGAATGAAACGTACATGCCAAATATTGTTCCAAATGAAGAAACTCAGTCATCCATATTAAACACACACATAAAATAAATACTCACACACATAGAAAACTGACATGGCGGAAAAGGCAGTGAGACATCATGTGGTCTCTCATACTCATGTAATTCTCTTTTATTCAAATAATTTAATAATACATTAATAATACATTTAAATACATGAGCAATTTGTCTTAAGATATTGCGTCTATCTTATAATCACTTGGTTGAGACAATTTCTCGACTTACACACTAATTTAGGAGAGCTAGTTGGAGAGAATCTCTCCTCCTAGCTAAAATCCTTAGTTTGAGAAACTAACTCTCATGATTTAATTTAATTAATTATTTTATTTGGATTTATAATTTTTCTTAAGAGAGTGAGGCTAACATTCTAACCCCCCCCCCCCCCCCCCCAAAATGACAAATCCAAAAAGAACAAGGAACCATCTTCTAAGTTCTGAAGTTGCTCCTCAAAAATCATTTGCCTAAAAAAACCACCAAATCTGGATGCTAAAGAAAACTCAAATCTGAAGAGAACATGAGTCAGTTGCAAGTCTGATTCATCTATAAATGTCTCTTGACAACTCCATCATGTGCCAAGCCATAAAAGGATCCAACTGTCTTTTGCTTGAAAACAACATCCAGTGTCCACTGACACAATTTGATGAACACCCACTAGATTATTTACTGATGATGATCGCCCATTGGCTGATGAGGATGCCCACTGGCTGCTTTGTTGACGTTGTACAGACTTTCAGTCTGATAACCACTTCTTAATTTCATTAACATTTTCCCCCATTTGTCAAATGAAAGGAGAGGCAATCTTTTCCAAAATATATCTGAACTCCCCCCTGTAGGTGTAGGAGTGTCTCACTCGTGTACTCCCCCATTCAACTGCACGAGAGTACCATCTTCATTTCACTGTTGGCTGCAATATGTGTGATTGAATCCGATTGTAAAATGTGTACAATATTCTGGTTGTGTGACCATTCCCAGGGATCAATCCATTAATAATTTATCTTCAATCTGGTAGGTTGGTCTTGTTTGCAACATTTCTCTAATGAACGATTCTGCTTGCCATAATGGTGACAAGGATGGAGATCAAAACATTGATCTTCCAGATGACCAATTCTTTGACAATGAGAACATTTTGATTTGACTGCAACTTGAGTTTGTGTGCATTGGCTTCAGTCTGCAAGTGGCTAAGAACTTGTTGAGGTGATTTGTTCAAGTAATCTAGCACTAACAAACTAGATGGGCTTGGAATAATCATGGATATGTAAGTTCTCATCATCTTTGACATATCCTAAGCCACGTCAATTTCGATTACTTTGCATTTCTTCCCAAGGCTTGATGATGGGTTTGGAAGAAAGTTTCACTGGAACAACTTCAACACTTGAAGCTGGTTAGATGAATGAGTTTGAATGAACAACTGTATCTAGATTGGTCAAATACTTAGAAGCAACATGATTCTCTTGCAACTCTGTTCTTTGCAATTACGACTCGAGTTGAAGGAACTTGACCATTTCATGCGCATGTTGAATATGCACTTGAATTTTAGCAAGAGTGGTTTTGCTAATGTGCACCATGTCATTGATTGATGATAACATTAAATTTGTAATAATGTGAGAAAACTAAATTATATGTATTTTTATCCCCTATTTTATTTTCTCTTTTTCTCTCTCTTTTTCTTTTTCTATTTTTATTTTTTCTTTTATTTTTTTTCTTTTTCTTTTGTAATTTTGAAAATAATTTGCAAAATGAAATCATTATTTACAACATCTCATAGGAGAAATTCAAAATATAATCATAAATTGATCCTATAAATTAAAGGATCCTAACACAACCCATGAGAATTCACCTTTGCATGCCTTCCTTAGTTGTTTATTTAGCACTTCATCACATCCATAAATATTCATCAATAAATCCTTCAAAATCAACCAAGTGTTGCAGTTCTACAAACGTGACTCCAAGATACATCTCACCATTATGCACAAGTCCCTAAAAAAAAATCACTATCATCATCCCATATCTAGGTCCATGAAGAAACTTCATCTCATCTCAAATATGCTACACATCATTTCTATCAAGGAGGAAAGTCTCCACTTGCCCCATAGTCTCATTGGTGTGTCGCTCCTAGTCCTTGGACCAACAACCTCCAAGAATTCTCAAGCCCCCCTTCAAGAAGGTCCTCCACAGAATAATTTCTCATTCCAACTGATCTCGAAATGGCTAAGTCTCGTTAGATTCCACCCATGCCTATGTGTCTCCACCAAGGCTATTTCATCAGTGCAACCGTCATCCAACTCCAAGGTGTCTTACTCCTACTTCAATCTATCAAGTCACTCCTCATGGACACATCGCATACTTTGTCCAAAGGTATGTGACCCATATTGCATCAAAGTCAATTCCCCTTAACCTCAACTCCTTAGAAAACCGAAATACTTGGAGACCACCATCAATGTGAACTCTTATCCAGTTGCAACTATCTCCAAGTTACTTCAACTCATCTTCATCTAAAGTTCCTTAAAACCTTAAATATCATAGGCTACTTAAATCCAACTTCACTACATAAATCAGGTGAACGCCATTGAATTGGTGTCTATATCGAATGGCACCATTGTAATTCATCCCTAGCTCTCATCACATGAACACCTTCAAAATTTGTTCATGACTTCTTCATTTGGGTTGGAACCCTTGGTTGGATGCCCCCATCTTCATCTAGGTATGCATGACTTTGATTGTTCCAACTTTCCCACTTCATTTGGGCACACATGACTTCCATCATCACATCCTTAACTTCAATCAGTGGGAACTCTCAGTCAGTCGAGCTCATTGCACAATCCACCTTCTCTTGTCGCAGGATTCTCTTTCACTTCGATCATGCAAGCGCTCTTGGTCAACCACACCTTTGGTCACTTGGTTGGCTCATCCTCATTGAAACCTTTATCCTTCAACATTCCCTCAAGAATTTGTCTTGACTTCAATGAAATCCCAATGATGATCACCAACCAATTTCATCATGTTTAACTCCCCAACTAGTCCCTTCCTTCATCGAATACCCCTGCAATAAAGTTTCACCAAGAAATTCACCTTGTTCTCAATGAAAGATCAATGAATAAGTCCACTAAGATCTTTGTAAGTTGTTTCTTCTTCTAACATTCCCTTTCATTGTAAGTGCTTCCACTTGAATGACATTTGTCCACGATTCATGAAAAACACTTAGTCAATCCTTTATTTGTTCAATCATGACTCATCCATCTCACAAGCATCTTATCATCTTGTTGAGCCTCAAACCTACACTTCTTTACACATCCTCTCAGCCTCTTTTTCCTATTCATTTCCTTCTTTTGCCACTCATTCCCTGCATCAAATTGCTCAAATCATTGTATTTTAGGAATTTTTACATGGTTTGATCATTATGCTAATGATTGTGTTTGGTTTATAATTTTGGTTCAAAGTGTTGCGTTTCCACAGCTCACACAGGGTTTTCGTAGCTGATCCCAATTTCCGCAGCCAACCCCAGATTCCGCAGCTGTTTTATTAAATGATATGTTCCAGGTGTCCTCCGGGAAGAAGAGCCACATGGGAAAGTTTGTGGAACCAAGGACATGGTGTGTGTCCCTCTAGATCACCCAAACTAGTCATCAAAACCCGTGGTCAACGAGGAGGCAACTACTGTAAACAGAGGTCATTGGCGGTGGCATGGCTCTGCGTGTTCTGTTTTAGAGCACGTGAAGAACAGGTGGCATCGTCCTCAGTCACGAAGATAGTGGGAAACATGAATCCAACAACGGATTGAATGCCCACAACGACCGGTGCCTAAATCCGAGGACACAGCAAGACTACATGTTTTTGCACAACTACTCAAATAGCTTAGTTTCCGTTAAGTTAGTTCGCTTTCCTCAGTTATAAATAAAGCGTCTTTGAATGCTGGATAGTTAGTTGTTAGCTGCTGATATGTACTTTTGAACTCCCACTGTATTTTCTATTTCATGCATAATATATGAGAAGACTATTTTCCATTTAAACGTGTAATTGATCTTTGAACCAGCTGGAGTAGGCGGAGGGCCCCTGTTTACTAAAGGCCTGTACAGTACTTTTTAATTTCTTGCATTTCTTTTTTTATTTTTATGTATATAATGCCTTTAATTGTTGTGTTTTGATAGCTGTATATACATTTCAAATTCTGCTTGTTTATATTTCCGCACTTTTCCATGATAGATCAGTGTGTTATGCAGGTTTCTTAGGCGTGCCTGGGACAATTTCTTTCTTTTCTTTTTCACAACTAGTGACACTTGTGATCATCTTGTCTATGTTGCTGACCTTCCTTGTTTTGCAGCCTTTATTTCCTTACTATCATTTCTTTAATTTGCATTGTTGCTTTCTTTTAGACATCAAGTTGTTTATCTATTGATGGTTCCTTCTTCCTAATTAATATCTTCATTGAGGACCAAAATATCACTTAGCACAACTTGGTTTAGTTGTTCAAGAACTCACAATTGCTTGGCTTATTTTTAATTGTCTCTCACATGATATATTCAGTTAAAAGGCAAGAGGTTAAGAAGAAGTTAAAGTATTAGTGACTAGTCTTTTTGTTATGTAGATTTACTTTAGTTTCACATTGCTTAGTTTTATTTGACATAGATTTCATCTTCATTTTCTTGCAGCAGCAGAGATACTGGGCCAATGTCATTAGTATTTTATTTGATGCCTTTTTTCCTTTAAAAGTTGATTTCATTTCAGTTGTTGTTCAAGATTTCTTTTAAGTTATAAAAAGCTCATCACAATCTCACACACTTCACTCACTTTATTTCATTTCCATCACATCACATTAGGAGAGATATACTTGAAAACAAACTTAAAAAGTTAAAAACGACAAAATCTTAAGAATTAGTTTCCTAAGTACATACATTACACCTCACTTCATCAGCTTACGAGCCCCGGGTTGACATTTAAAAGTTGCAATTTAGACATCACTAAATTGACCAAACATTTTTGGCGTCATTGCCGGGGAAGTGAAATTAGGTATCCAATTTCTAAAAAAAAATATAAAAACAAGAAAATTTCAAGAAAGGAAAATTGATAACCTCTCAAAGTATGCTCTCCTCCTGCACTTAGTGTGATCTGGAGGATTAGAAAAGAGAAAGTTATTGGTTTAATAGTTTCTTGAGTATGCTCTCTTATTGCACCTAGAGTGACCTGGAAGATCAAAAAGAGTATTATTACCCTGACTTGAAGAAAAATAAAAAATGACATGCATAGAGCAAGAGATTCTAGGGGAAGGTTTTTAGCTAGAGCCAAGAGTTCGATTTTCACAACTCCATCTACTTCAAGAAATAGGCAAGAGACACCTCCATCATCTCCAACTCATATTCCTAGCTCTAGGATTCC
>APFE031624931.1:1109-26959 GCA_000404065.3 Pinus taeda | reverse complement strand
CAAGAGTTCGATTTTCACAACTCCATCTACTTCAAGAAATAGGCAAGAGACACCTCCATCATCTCCAACTCACACTCCTAGCTCTAGGATTCCTGGAATTCAAGAGGCAGTAGTTGACTCTCCCACACCATCTATTGAATCCAAATTAGAAAGAGATTCTTTCCTTCCTTCTACAAGGAGACAGATTGTAATTGAAGAAGTAGAATCACCTAAGGAAGAAGGAGAAATTCCTCCTCATTCACCCTTGGTAGAGGAACTAGAGAACTCTGAGGTCTCTGAAGGAACTACCATGGCAGAAGAAGGAGCAACTGGACTTGGTAGAGGTAGAGGTAGAGGTGGAGGAGGAAATAATGGAGGAGGTAGAGGTAACATTGGAGGAAATAGGGATGGAGACAATTCATTTGGATTTCCTATAGTCAATGATGACTCCCGAGCCACAATGAAAAACATTTCGCCATCTGTCCTCCCAAACTTTCATGGATTAAGAAATGAGGACCCTGAAACATTTCTATTTGAGTTTGAGGTCGTATGTTGAACTTATGATTATCTGGAAGACGCTCAAAAACTCAAATTGTTCCCTTCAACATTGAAAGGGGCAGCCTTGAAATGGTTCATGGGATTACTCACTCAATCCATTAGTGCTTGGAATGATATGAAACAAACATTTTTGGATAGGTACTTAGACTATTGTATGCCCACCAATCACAAGGATGAGGTATTCAAGATGGTGCAAAAGGAAGATGAAAATTTGGAGGATTTACTTAAAAGATTTCAATATAACTTGAAAAGAGCAAAAATGAGTAACTTAGATGAGGAAACATTGAAAGCCCTTCTATTAAAAGCCATTAGAGATGAATGGATAGATATTTTGAACATGATGGGAAAAGGAGACATATCGCAACTTCCACTTCATGATATAGCATAGCTATGTTTTCATCTCTCACGGGGGAAATCTAAAACTCAAAAAGGGCCTAGAGATCCTTCTCTCCTCAGAGCAAACAAATCTGCAACTGGATCGGTAAGTAGGGCTAAGATAGGCAACATGCTTGATGAATTCAAAACTGATAACTTAGGAAGTCTTAGTGAGGAACTAGACACTCTTAAGATCCATAATAAACAGCAAGCAGAAGCCGAAGCTTTAGCTATCTTTTTCCCAAAATGTAGAAAGAAACATGCTCTAAGGGAATGTCCCTTGGATGCAAAGGTTGTAGAAACATGTCTGATCTGTTCAGAGAATCATGAAACCAAGGATTGTCCTTCAATCCGTGGCCTCAAAGCTATCTTTCAGGAAGATCCAAGTACCATTGAGTCTCTCTTTCCAAGTGGCTTATTTATTTAGTTCTAGTTGTTCTTTCTTTGTCCTCATTCACATATAATAAAAATTCCATGAAGCCCATCAATAGTTTATCTAGTTCTTGTATTTTTTTTATGAAAAAAACCTTTGCATAAAAAATATACAGGAGAGAGATCAACACCTTTTGTACAAGTCGGAGTGTCATCAATATTTTCACCAAGTCCTTTAATGCTATTCACAATATCACCTACTTTGAGGAAGAAACCAACGATATTCTCATCCTTGTTCATTCTTAGACTTTCAAATTTCTTTTTGTGAGTTTAATGTTTTCCACACTTTACCTTCTCATATCCTTCGTAACACCTTAGCATCTTGTCCTACATCTCTTTTTCTAATTTTGAATGCACAACTTTAACGAAATATAATTTTGCAAAGGGAACATAGGATAACATTCATAGCTTTTGCATTATTCTGAAAATTTTTCTAATTAGCTTCATGAGCTGAAGGAGTTGTTACAACTTTGTAACCATCCGTCACAACTTGTGAAACATCCAAACCAAGAGATGTCAAGTAAATCCCCATTCTAATTTTCCAAAAGGAATAGTTTGTTCCATTGAACGAAGAAATTTTGTTTAACAAATAGCCGTCTTGGTTGGTCATTTTCCTTATAAGAGCTTCCTTCCTATTGTTACACTATCATTGAAGGAAACTTTCTCTTATACCAATATTTGAACATTGAGGGGGGGGGGGTGAATTAACGTTCTTCAATTTTTTCCTTATTTAACACAATGGCTCTCAATGAATTGATTATTAAACCAATTACACAACTTTAATGAACAATTTTTAACCCATCTAGGAGAAAACCACAAAACAACGTTGTCTTTATAAATGGATGTAGGCACCAACCTACTGTTACAATTGTTGCAAACACTAACTTGCAAGAGGCACCAATCTCCTTCGAAATTTTCAAGCACAAACCTGATAGAGACACCAATCCCCTTTCAAATTTTTGCAGGCACCCACCTGCATGAGACTCCAATCCCCTTTCACATATTTGGTTTGTAGTTTATTTGTTGATGATCCAAATGGATCCTTTTCAATCACCTTCATTATTATTCAAATTTTCAATCTTAATTTGTTTCAACACCTTACAACACCTTTGTTCAATTTGATCTCAATTAATCAAGTTTTCATTATCTTTCTAAAAATTTTAGCAATTTGATAACCTTTACTCTCCAAACAACATATTAACTAATTATAAACGTACACAGTTTTTTTGGTCGTGTATTATAAGTTTTTGTTGTCCCCCCTATCCAACCTTTACAATGGCTTGGCACCCATACTTTAAATAAATACCATTGTTTGGTCCCATGGTATTATGTCTTGACCATGTCAAAATCTATCTTGCCAACTTCTAGAAATACTAGAAGTTTGTTCAAAGAAAAATCCAATCCTATCTGCATGATATTTGGGTTGTAGATCAACTTGTGGATTCCAATCATTTTCATACAAAATTACCACATCCAACTATCTACATTTCGATTGTTTTCCAAAAGTTGCAGACTAGTAGCTAATGTTATTGTCAAATCATCTCCATCTTCTAGTTGCAATTGTGATTGGAATATAAGAAATATAGTTTGTAGTGTCCTAAGTTCCACACATTTGCATCCATTTCTGCATGTTCTCTCAGAATCCTTTAGGTGAAAGTGATAGTGCCATCCCCATCCCAAAGATAGATTGACAACACTAGGTCCAAGTTCGATTCCAAACATTTTAGCAAGCGTGCTCCCCTGCATGCTTCCTTCCTTGACTATACTAGGCTCTACAAATGCCCATTTGTGGGAGGTTTCATTTGAATGGCATAATTTAGGGTATACATGACCATGGTCTATTCTAGCTATTATAGTTCTCTTTTGCATAGATTGAACATCATAATCCGTTGATTTTAAAACTAGTGAAAACCATTTTCTCGAGGATGAAATCCATATTGATTTGGCATTGAAGAAAGGAGTAAATGTATACTATTGTTGAAATTTGGTAACATCACGAGGTGCTCTCATGTGTCTTTCATGTTGGGTATGAGAGAGGAAAACATTCATAGAAGTGATTTTATGAGTGGATGAGCTAAGTGACGGGGCTTTCTACCAATAGACCCATGATATTACACCAAAGGAAAAGGTATAAATTAGAATTCAATGGAAAGGATTGAGATCAATCATGGAGAAAGTAACAATGGATATTTCTTATTAATTAGGTTTCTGATTTGTTGAGCAAGGAGAAATAGGTCAGACCTATGGGAGGAACAAACCGTAGCAAAAAACAAGGGTTGCATGTTGTTATTTGGAGGTTGGGACATCAAGTTGCAGCAAAAGGAAAAGTCTCGGGCCTATTGAGTGTTATCCACAACTAGAAAAGTACAAATCAAGGGTCATGTGTGAGGTTCATGGGGTATCGAGTGCTTGAAGAATTTAACCTCACCCCAAGGATTTTGGACAAGGTTTTCTCTCTTGTATTGGGATTTTTCCAGGAGTTGTAAAGTGACACTTTCCCTGGAAAGGGGGGGCCTGGGATTATAATTGAAGGAAAAATACGAAATTGGATTTTGCAATTAAAATTTTGTGTTTTGTCTATGATCTAATCGTTGAAACATTTTTTGTTGTGCAAATTGTTTTTTTAAGTTAGGTATTTTAGTATGTTTATGTTTTGAGATGTATAATTGCCAAAGTATATACTGAATTTGGTGTTGGGGCACTAAGTTAGGATTTGTTTTGCTACAATGCAGAGCCTAGGAACATCCAAATTAATTTTTAGTTTCTATTTTAAATGTTTTGTTTTCTTTTGGAAGTTATGTATGAAAAATACCAGGAATTACAAAGATTTTTGGCTATGTTTTCCATATATTTCAAGTTTTGAGCATCCATACACTTTTAGCTTGACATAAAGGTTATGAGGGTTTTATGAAAAAAATCAAAGCATGGAGAAAATATATCAATAAGATAAGGTGGGAAATTAAGAATCCTTTCCTATATTAATGGCATCAAATAAAAGATGCATATGTAAGAATCGAGCGCCGAAGATGAACCCTAGCCGAGTCAATGCCGCCTCCCTTCTTTTGGCCACCGTCTGGCCCCTGCTCAGCCCTGCCACAGATGGAGACGTGCGTTCTACTCAAGGAATGCAAGCATACTCTCTCATTTCTATTTCGCATGATTTCAAATATTTCCTGAGAGTTCCCCACATCTATTTTATTTCTATCTGGTCTTTGGGGTAGCCTGTTCTTGGCCCTCTTCCGCTGCAACTAGATACAATAGCCCCCATCAGAATGCAGGTGCATTGGACAAGAACAAACATGCAGAATATGCTCTCGTTTTTCCCTAGGTGGCGGCTCTTGAGAAGAAATTCTTTGTCGTGAAAGGCTGCTCAATCATATTTATACCTTCTCCATCCTGCCAGAATTGCCATTACTCTATTTTTGACCCTTAGAACTCTTCAAGCCTCCTGGATCGACCTGGATGGAGCATCTGGAAACTCTTTGGGGCGGATCGCAATGATAGAATCAACGACCTTAGGATCTTCTCCTCATCTCCTCACAAACTCCCATGGCAAATTCCGGAAAAGAAGGCCCTTCAAAGTTCCCGCCTCCTCAAGTCTCAGATCTGCCGAAGCAAGCAGCCCTCTGATCTCTCTGCCTCGTTCCATATACTGATCAGGCTAAACTCGGGCAAAACTCTGCTTCAATGGGTGAAAGCATTGGATCAAGTGCAAGACCTCAAGCTTTCTCTAGAACTCAAGTTAAGGATTCCCTCTGCAGCTCATCGACTTCTCCATGAAGGTAAACAGCTCGAGGATCTTAACCAACTATCTTTTTACAACATTAAGAGAAATCCTTCCACTATTTTAACCTTTAGTTTGAGAGGGGGAGCTGGGGGATAGTCCTCCTCAAGCGAAGCATTTTCATACAAGGACGTTGTCCATGCTCAGTTGCCTAAGAGAACAACTCCACCAGCTCAGGCTCCCAAGCCCTTTCTAGTGGACAAACTGGAAGAAACCCCCTCCATTGAAATAAAGCATCCATTGCTGGATGAGAAAACCCAAAATTTTGTTGAACATGCCATTATCTGCAGGTTCAATGGGTTATGGCCACACATAGCAAACCTCTACCAATGGCTTCACTCTAGCTGGACCAACAATTGCAAGGTTCTGTTATGCTCAAAGGCCTTCTTCATTGTAGTGTTTGCTTTCAGTGAGGACTATCAAAATCCTTAACGGATGGCCCATGGTTCTGGGGTGAAACTGGTTTATTCCTCACCCCTTGGTTCCCAGATTTCGATCCTTCTACAACAGTCATCACCAAACTCCCCATCTGGGTCAGACTTCCAAACCTCTCAGTGCATCTATGGTGCTTTGATGTATTCCAAGGGATTGGCGATTCTTTAGGCTGCTTTCTAGATACAGACATCACTAGAGGGGAAAAATACATATACACCTTTGCCAGAATTTCTGCAGAAATAGACATGAGCAAAGGTCTCCCGGACTAGATTAATTTCAAAATTGGAAACTTCAATTGGACTCAAACCTTGGATTACGAGAACATAGCCTTTCGCTGCCGAAATTGCCGTCATACAGGACACCTCCAAAGCTCTTGTCCCACGATGCCAGCCCAAAAGAAGAAAGCCATTCCTAAACAGAAATCCAAAAGCTGGAAGCCACATGATCCTACCCCCATGGACAATTTCGACTCCAGCTCGAATGAAGAGGAAGAGAAGGATTGGCAGCAGATCCAGCACAGGATATGCCAGCGACTGGTCCTGTGTCTCCGTCTGCTCTTCCATCCTCACAGAAAAGGAATCATGAATCTTCCACCTCGGATCCAGACAAGGAGGCCTATTTGCCAGCACATCTTAGTTTGCAGGTCATGCCAGCTCAGCAAAGTCCTCTTGATTGGGTCAAAGTTGGTAAAAAGGAAGGGAAAAAAGGCCGAATAGTCGATTCTACACATGTTGGGTAGAATCCTCTGTTCTGTTCTTGCTCCTCTGTTCCTCGCTCATCTGTTCCTCTTGCTTCTTGGTGCTTAGCTCTGCTCTCTTCTCTTCTTCTCTTAGGAGCTGAGGTAGATAGCCTATCCTTTCCGGCTACCTGTGTTGATGTGTCTCTTGGATGTAAGCTCTTATTGTACCATACGTTTACTTAATAGATTTAGTTTTTACGGAGAAAAAAAAAATGGCATCAAAGAAAACAATTGAGCAACTAAGAGTTCAACTGTAAAAACCACAATAAATTGAATTTATGCCTTTCACTTTTAGCCCATGTGAACATTCACCAAAATAAACAAGGATAATCTATGTCACCTTGATAAAATTGACAGAAATTGAAGAAAAAAAAAACAGATTATATGTTTCCTTTAATTTACACAATCACATTCATACAAACATCAAGTGTACCAACAAGATTTCCCACGAATAACTTCTAAAATTGTATTACTATCTTATAAAATTCAAATTACAATAGAATTTAGAATTATATATGAAGAGAAGATCACTAACAGTGCAAAATGTACTTTAGAATTCCTTCCTTACAATAGCTTCAACATATCCCATTACATTTCCAACAAATATTTGGCATAGTTTCAATAGATAAAAAAAAAAAAATTATCCTCTATTATTACAAAAAGAGGCCTATTTATACACACTCTAAACCCAACCTGTTGTCCTAAAACCACTAGTGGTATTCAATAACCACTAGGAATCTCTTACAAACTACCAAAATTTTCCTAAATAACTTTTAGAAGTTTCCTTGGCTTAATTGGCACATGTTGTCCACCTATTGAGTGTTATCCACGGCTAGAAAAGTATAGCTCAAAGGGGCATATGTGAGGGTCATGGGATATTGAGCGCTTGAAGAATTTAACCTTACCTCGAGGATTTTGGACAAGTTTTTGTCTCTTGTATAGGGATTTTTCAAGGAGTTGTAAAGTGCCACTTTCCCTAGTAAAGGGGCCTGGGATTCTTATTGAAAGAAAAATACGAAATTGGATTTTGCATTTAAAATTGAGTGTTTTGTTTATGATATTGTCATTGGAACATTTTCTATTTGCAAATTATTTTTTAAAGTTGGGAATTTTAGTGTGTTTATGTTTTTAGTTATGTGTGATTTCCAAAATATAGACCAAACTTGGCATTGGGGCCCTCAGTCACACTGCTTTTTTCTACAATACAGAACTTGGGAACATCTAAATCTAATTTTTAGTTTTTAGTTTTAAATGTTTTGTTTTCTTCTAGAAATTATGTATGAAAATACCAAGAATCACACATTTTTGTTTTCCACAAATTTATAGGTCTGAGAATATGTACACTTTGGGTTTGACATAAAGGTTATGAGGGTTTTATGAAGAAAATTTAAAGCATGGAGAATATATATGAATAAGCTAAGGTGGGTAATTCAAAATCCATTCCTAGATTGGATCAAAGAAAACAATTGAGAAACTAAGAATTCAACTGTAAAAAACATAATAATTTTAGTTTATGCCTTTCACTTTTAGCCCATGCGAGCATTCACCAAAATAAAAAAGGATACTCTATGTGACCTTGATAAAATTCAGATAAATTAAAGAAAACAAACAAATAGATTATGTGGTACCTTTAATTTACACAATTACATTCATACAAGCATCAAGTGTACCAACAAGATTTTACATAAATAACCTCTGCAATTGTATTAATATCTTACACAATTCAAATTACAAGAGGATTTAGAATTACATGTGAAAAGAAGATCACACAGAGCCCAAAATTTACTTCAGAATTACTTCCTTACAATAGCTTCAACATATCCCATTACATTTCCAATAAAATTTGGGAGAGTTTCAGTACATAAAAAAATTCCTCTATTATTACAAAATGGGGCCTATTTATAGACTCTGTAAACCCAACCCCTTGTCCTAAAACTACTAGTGGTTTTCAGTAACCACTAGGAATCTCTTACAAAGAACCAACATTTCCTCACTTCTAGAAGTTTCCAATTGTAGGGTGTTGAAAGTTTCCAGTTGCAGGTTGGGTCCCACCTACCTTTGTTGTAGTGGGCCTCTCTCTTTCTTATGCATGTGTTGGCTAAAAGGAGTGCACATCACTTTGGCTGGGTTGTTGGAATATAACAAAAAAAAATTTCTAGTGCCCTCAATTCCACACATTCATCATCCATTTCTACATGTTCTTTCAGAATTCTTCAAGTGACAGTGATAGTCACATCCCCATCCCAAAGATAGATTAACAACACTAGGTCCAACTTCAATTCCAAACATTTTAGCAAGTGTACTCCCTTGCATGCTTCCTTCCTTGACTATACCAAGCTCTACAAATGCCCATTTCTGGGAGGTTTCCTTTGAATGGAGGAATTAGGGTATACACGAGCATGGTCTATTCCAGCTATTATAGTTCTCTTTTGCATAGATTGAACATCATAATCTGATGATTTCAAAACTAGTGAAAACCATTTTCTCGAGGACGAAATCCATATTGATTTCGCGTTGAAAAAGGGACTAAATGTATACTAATTTTGAAATTTGGTAACATCAGGAGATACCCTCATGTGTCTTTCATGTTGGGTATGAGAGAGGAAAACATTCATAGAAATGATTTTATGAGTGGATGATCTAAGTGACGGGGCTTTGTACCAATAGACCCATGGTATTACACCATTGCGCAAGGTATAAATTAGAATTCAATGGAGAGGATTGAGATCAATCATGGAGAAAATAACAATGGATGTTTCTTATTGATTAGGGTTCTGATTTGTTGAGCAAGGAGCAACAGGTCAAACCTATGGCAGGAATAACCCGTAGTGAAAAACAAGGGTTGTAGGTTGTTATTTGGAGGTTGGGACATCGAGTTGCAACAAAAGGAAAAGTCCCGAGCCTATTGAGTGTTATCCACAACTAGAAAAGTACAAATAAAGGGTCATGTGTGAGGGTCATGGGATATCGAGTGCTTGAAGAATTTAACCTCACCCCAAGGATTTTGGACAAGGTTTTCTCTCTTGTATTGGGATTTTTCAAGAAGTTGTAAAGTGCCACTTTCCCTAATAAGGGGAGCCCTGGGATTCTTATTGAAGGAAAAATAGGAAATTGGATTTTGCAATTAAAATTTTGTGTTCTGTCTATGATTTAATCATTGGAATATTTTTTGTTGTGCAAATTGTTTTTTTTTAAGTTAGGCATTTTAGTATGTTTCTGTTTTAAGTTATGTGTAATTGCCAAAGTATAGACCCAATTTGGTGTTGGGGCCCTGAGTCACGCTGTGTTTTGCTACAATGTAGAGCCTAGGAACATCTAAATTAATTTCTAGTTTTTGTTTTAAATGCTTTGTTTTCTTTTGGAAATTATGTATGAAAAATACTAAGAATTACAAAGATTTTTGGCTATGTGAGAATCCATACACTTTGGGTTTAACATGAAGGTTGTCAGGGTTTTATGAAAAAAATTAAAGTATGGAGAAAATATATCAATAAGCTAAGGTGGGAAATTAAGAATACTTTCCTATACTAATGGCATCAAAGAAAACAGTTGAGTAACTAAGAAATCCGTTGTACAAAACCACAATAAATTGAATTTATGACTTTCACTTTTAGCCCACATAACATTCACCAAAATAAACAAGGATACTCTATGTCACCTTGATAAAATTCACAAAAATTAAAGAAAACAAACTAACAAATTATATGTTTACTTTAATTTACACAATTACATTCATACAAACATTAAGTGTACCAACAAGATTCCCGTGAATAACTTCTGCAATTGTATTACTATTTTATGCGATTCAAATTACAAGAGGATTTAAAATTATATGTGAAAAGAAGATCACTAACAGTCTAAAATGTACTTTAGAATTCCTTCCTTACAATAGCTTCAACATATCCCATTACATTTCCAGCAAAAATTTGGCATAGTTTCAATAAATTAAAAAAAAATTCTCCTCTATTATTACAAAATGAGGCCTATTTATAGACTCTCTAAACCCAACCACTTGTCCTAAAACCACTATTGGTATTTAATAACCACTAGGAATATCTTACAAACTACCAACATTTTCCTAAATAACTTCTAGAAGTTTCCTTGGCTGAATTGGCACCCGTTGTCCGCCTATTGAGTGTTATCCACGACTAGAAAAATATAGATCAAAGGGACATGTGTCAAGGTCATGGGATATCGAGTGCTTGAAGAATTTAACTTGACTCCAAGGATTTTGGACAAGTTTTTGTCTTTTGTATTGGGATTTTTGAAGGAGTTGTGAAGTGCCACTTTCCCTAGGAAGGGGGGCCTGGGATCCTTATTGAAGGAAAAATACGAAATTGGATTTTGCATTTAAAATTGCGTGTTTTGTTTATGATATAATCAGTGGAATATTTTCCGTTTTGAATTTTTTTTTTTTTAAATTTGGGCATTTTAGTGTGTTTATGTTTTTAGTTATGTGTGATTGCCAAAATATAGACCAAACCTAGTATTGGGGCCCTCAGTCACACTGTGTTTTTCTACAATGCAGAACCTGGGGACATCTAAATCTAATTTTTAGTTTTTTGTTTCGAATGTTTTGTTTTATTTTGGAAATTATGTATGAAAAATAACAAGAATTACACATATTTTTGGGTGTGTTTTCCACATATTTCCAAGTTTGAGCATCCATACACTTTGGGTTTGACGTAAAGGTTACGAGGGTTTTATGAAGAAAATTTAAAGCATGGAGCAAATATATGAATAAGCTAAGGTGGGTAATTCATAATCCATTCCAGATTAATAGCATCAAAGAAAACATTTGAGCAACTAAGATTCAACTATAAAAAACACGATAATTTGAGTTTATGCCTTTCACTTTTAGGCCATGTGGACATTCACCAAAATAAAAAAGGATACCCTATGTGACCTTGATAAAATTCACATAAATTAAAGAAAACAAACAAATAGATTATGTGTTTCCTTTAATTTACATAATTACATTCATACAAGCATCAAGCGTACCAACAAGATTTTCCATTTATAACCTCTACAATTGTATTAATATCTTACACAATTCAAATTACAGGAGGATTTACATTTCCAACAAAATTTTGGCAAAGTTTCAGTACATAAAAAGAAATTCCTCTATTATTACAAAGTGAGGCCTATTTATAGACTCTCTAAACCCATCCCCTTGTCCTAAAACCACTAGTGGTTTTTAGTAACCACTAGGAATCTCTTACAAAGAACTAACATTTTGATAACTTTTAGAAGTTTCCAATTATAGGGTGTTGGAAGTTTCTAGTTGCAGGTTGGGTCCCACCTACCTTTGTTGTAGTGGGCCTCTCTCTCTCTTATTCATGTGTTGGATAAAACGAGTGCGCATCACTTTGGTTGGGTTGTTGGAAGCGTCCGCCTTGGCTAACTTGGCACTTGTGGCTATGGTTGTGCCTGTTCTTGTTGGGTGTCTCAAAACTTGAACCTCCCTCAATTAGAGACATTTGTAGAATATTTTCTCTTTATTGAATAGGGCATCACATGCTTGTGCATTAGAAATGGACCCTTCCAAATTAGTGATTTCATCATAGTCCACTCAACAGTGTTCCTTGAAAATTTTCTTTAGATTGAACAAAAATTCAAAATGGTTTGCATATAAGTTGACAATTTCCTTTCCCTACGAAGAATGATCTTCTTCTTTGAATCCTTTCTTATCATTATTTATTTCAAATAGGCTCTTCATGAGAGACTCCTTGGAATACAAGTCTCCATTTCCATCAAATAATGATGGAAAATTCCTCTTGTATAAAATATCACATTTATCTTTGAGGCCTTGCATCTCCTTTGCTAATGACCATGCCTTCTTATCCACCATTATAACCAGTGTTTGCTTCATTTTCATCTGATTTACACTTGCTACCAACCTGGATCTGTCAGTATTTAACTTTATGACATCTTTCCTAGGCACATTATTGAGGAAATCTATTATTACTCCAATCTTGGTGGGGGAGTCACCAATAGTGTTCTTGATTGAATTCATCTCTTTATTGGATCTTTTGACAAGGTCTACCTTCTCTTGAAGTAATGTTTTGTGATCCTAGTGCTTGTCCATTATATTTATTATTTTGTCTGGGAAAATTATCTTTACAACCTTAAATGAGGATTTACTTGGGAGTTTCCTTCTCAAAACCTCTAGTTTGGCTTCAATTCGTTGGATATCCTCTTGCACGTAGTATAGTTCTATTTTGGTGCTTTCTAACTAATCTTCCTTTTTCTTCAACTCTTTCTCATGATTAGACAGTAGAACCTATAATTTCTTAGCATCATCTACCACCACCATTGACTCAACCTACCTTGCTAGAGTATTAGCAGTTTGGTGAGATTAAGATGTCTCACCATACTTATCTTTCATTCGTTTCATGTGTGCCTCTAATAACATGATTTGATCCTTGTACTCTTTATTCTTGGTCATCATCTCATATACCTTTGGCTTGCCCCTTTCCTCTTGCTAGATTTCTTGGTCTCGAATATAAGTCATACTTCCTCTACATAATCTACCAAAATTACATTTGTGATTTGTTGATATTGTGTCAAAAATACTCCCCACTCATCTTGTGTCACAGGCCTTTTGTAATGCTAAAGAATTTGTGTAATCAGATTCTATTATATGCAAATTGATATTTTGGTCATCAACCTAGTGATGTCTTGCATTATTTGAGGGTTAAATGGCCTCTTAAAGAAGTTTGGGTTCTTGGGTTGTTGTGTGGGGTTTCTACTTGGTCCTTTTGTCTCGAGGCAACCTATCTTGTTTGATAGATTTCTGATGAGTCAAGTCATCAATTCAATTTTGGCCTCAACATTATCCTTTACCAAAGAATTGAGTTCTTCCTTCAACTTATTTTCCCCTTTATCCGTCTCTTTCTTTCTATTTCTCTCTTTTCATATACATTGTTTTTGTTCTCATATCTTTATTCTTACTCTTCGACATCACTACTTACACATGATTGGTATCATCATCATCACTCTGGTCTTCTTACTTTCAAGCTCTCCACTATGAGTTCAGTTTCCATATTTCTTTTTCATAACCAACAAAGAGAAATAGCCAACAAAAGTGTAGGTATATCAAAGGAACCCTCCTACAAAGGAGGAATTCAAAGGCCCATGTCCATGTCTTTCTCCTCAGATGAACATAAATAATAAAATTTGTACTTATTTCCATTCGGTGTTCCATCTACGACTTTGGTATATATATTTCGATCTTTCGAGTTTATTTTGCATGTTTTTAATATTTTTATGCAAATCTAAGGATTGAAGCTAAAGATTGTATGGTTTCAACAATTTTTTCTATTTTTATATTCTTCTTAAGCGGATACATCACTAGTAGAAAAAATTATGATTTATGTACATCAATCCAAGATTTTAAACCTAACAAATGGTTACCCCACTGCATTGAATCTACATATCCCTGGTGATTATGTTTTATTTTAATTCTTCTCTCTTGTTTATTTCTACTTTTAGTTATTAGTGGTTTTTGTGAAAAATATATATATTTGTGTTTGTGTCTTTGGTCTACAAGTTATAGGTACCAGACACACAGGAGATAGAAAAATTTGGTCTAATCCTCGGAGCAAGACCTTCCACAAAACTAACACACATTTTAGAGGAAAACTTGTGGTGGCCAACGCAAGAATAAGGCCACAACCTGATTTATAATGCAAGAATAGGTCAACTCACTCCCTTGCAACATTTTACTTGTCTTTTTTTATTTTTATTTTTCAATATAGTTTTATCAATCTATTAGGATGGTTGTTACCTGTCCTTGATCTCCTTACATTCCCTACTTCAGGAGGAAGGAACAAAATCGTTTAGGGTTTCAAGTATACCTCCATCACGTTAAAGGAGATTTTGTTGAGTTGGGAGTCTTTTGTCTAGATTTGTAAACCATTAATTTTTCTGCAACATTAGCCATTTTTCAGAATTTTATTATGCTTATACATTGTATTTGAGCCCCACCTAGGCCTTTTCTCCATTCTCCCTTACAAACTTCATTAGTTGCATATTTTTTTCGTTGGTTTTTTGCTACCATTTTCAGCCTAGATATCAAACTTTCTTTGTTGGTCTTTTCTACATACAGTAGGCTCATAGACCTTAGATCCTATAACCATTTGGAATTTGATCTATTTTCCCCATTTCCTTCCCTTCTTTTTGTCTTTTGATGTGTTTACCAATATTTTCTAGGGCATTATTAGTTAAACTTGACTCAATGAAAGAGTCAAAGTTATTAGGTCAAGTAGTTTCATGCCTTAGTATTGGTGGCTTATCATATTGGGACCATGGCATTACATGTGTTAGAGCCTCAAGTTTGCATCGCGACCAACGAGTGCCTGAAACTACCTCCACAATTGAGAGATTAAAAAAAACAAAAGGTTGGGTGGACGAGTGATTCACATGATGGGTGTGTTTAACCGAATGCACATATGGATGGCGAGTCAGAGGGTGTGTGCCTGCACTATGGCAGGGTGCCCGAACATGTTCAACTGAGAGTGTGATAGGTCATGTAGATGAGGCATGTGGATGGCCATGTAGATATGTATCCAGATAGGCGTGGAAATAGGCATGCAGATGGGAGTGTGACACGAGTTTCTGACGTGCAAGTGACCAAGTCATGCGAAGGTGTCGAAGGGTATCCACCTGAACAATCAGGTTGGCTAAAAGAAGTGAATGGGTTGGTTGAATGACATGAATAGGTTGGCTGAACAGAGTGGACAATTCAGCTGAGTGTGTCAACCCAAACGAACTAATGTGTTGTTTGGAAAGTTTTTTGGAAAGAAAGTGTATATATTGGATGAAAGGAGAGTTTGTTCAAGGCATCCATCAACTAGACCATTCAACACATAGGTTCAAAAAGGAATATAAAGTGCGAAGGGGAAGGAAGGAGGAATGGTTTCTGAACACAATATAGTTTTGGTGAACCATAGGGATTGTGAGGGCATGCAATGGTGTCATGTGGCATGAAAAAGCGTAGAAGGGTAGCTGCAGTGTGACTTGTCCATGCGCCTGCTTAAGGTGGGCTGAACAAGTTCTAAATGAATGTTCTACTAATCTGGTGAAAAAAATTTGGGGTTCCCTACAAGCCACTGTGCATGCAGTTTGCATGGTAGGTAAGTTCTGCATGAGGGTGAGGTGCGCACCAATTTTGCACAGAGGGAGAGTTGCACGGTGGAGTTGGAACGAGCTTCTATCAGTGGCATAGTTGGATATGGGTCGCTACAGGTTACACGTGAACACGTGGTGAACATAAGTTTGGTCCAGCGTTGCATGATAGGCATCACAAGTTCAAAAAATTGTGTCGGGGTTGCACAACATTGTAAAAAATTATAACTTATAAAATATTTTTGGATAGATTTGATAGGTGTTTTAGGTGAATTGGACAACCCTACCTCACTAGGTTGGGCTAAATAGGTTTTGAAGCAAGATTTTGTTGGTCTGGTGAACAAAAATTTCAGGTTCGCTACTGGCTGCAGTGTTGGCAGGCTGTATAGTGGGTAAGTTCTACATGAGGGTAAGGTGCACACCAATTTTGTGGAAAGAGAGAGTTGCATGATGGACTTGTCATAGGCTTCCATAAGTTGAACAGTTGGACGTGGGTCACTATAGGTTGCACATGGGAACATATTGAACACAAGCCTGGTACAAGGTTACGTGACAGGCAACACAAGTTTAGAAAATTGTGCAGGGGCTCCACAACATTGCAAAAAATTATAACTTGTAAAATATTGTTGGAAATATTTTATATGTGTCCTAGGAAAACTGTTAGGAGTTTCCCCTCCCTTTATGATTATTGTACATTGTTGTTTTGTACATGTTATTTCCACTGTACATCTAAGATAATCGAAATTTAATTTTTAGTGTCAAGTTGAATAATGGAAGAGTGATGTGAGAGGCTTGTACAAACATTATACAGGTTGAAATGCATGAAGGAAGAAATACTGAGGATTCGGGTTGAACTTGATGTTTTGGAGAATGGAGTTAAAGGGAAGGTTCTTCGACTTGGTTGGGAAGTGGTTCAATATGAAGCTATTGATTTTGATGAATATGAAGAAGCTATGATATGTCAAGAATAATGTGTTGCAGATTTACCGACAAAAGAGGAGGAACTTGGTGCGATGACACTTGCCCAGGTTGAACCTAATTTGTGCACGATGGAGACATTGGTGGAAGGAGACACTCACATGGAGAGACCTCATGAAAATGTGAGTATTTAAATGACTTGTATTTCATAAAAGATTTTGGAAGTTGGGCCATATATAGACATCATACGTGGGAGTATTTGCTTGTCAATGCAATGGAATACATTTCCTTAGAATATTGTGATGAGACCTTGTACAAATGAGTAGCAAGGAACATTGGTTCTTGCAGGACTTGTTGGGGAAGTTTGTGACCTTGTGGAAAAAGATGTGAATGCCCGTGACAAGGGTGAAGCATGATAGACTTTGCAATGGGTGAGTCATGATTAGCCAAGTGGAGAATTGGCTAAGTTCCTGGCATGACTAATGGACAGAATGAAGGAAGAGCACACGAAACCAAAGTGAAATCAACATGACATACTTGGGTGGAATTGTTCATTACAATTTTTGTTAGGCCAAGGGGTTGTCTTGGGAAGACCTATAGTGGGGGAGATAGTGATGAAGGAAGGGACTTATGATGCAATATGAGGGTAGAGTGACTGAGGGAACTAACTGAGCAAGGGCAAGAATTTGATATTTGAATTTGGGTTTGGTCATGTTAAAATTGGAAACTAGGGCCAAACTCCATGTGGGTAATTGTATTAATGGCAGCTGATATTTTTAATGGATCCCTCTCATTGAGAGTTGTAGGATTGATCAAAAGATCATTTGGTTCCGACAAGTATTTACGAAGATATGAATTTATTTTTACTATGGACAAATTGTCAAGATGAACAAAAACTTATGTAGGCTTAGAAGCCCAACAATCATGTCTATTCAACCTCTACGTTTTAGTACAAATAGAACAGGACTTCAAGTCATTTGTCTCACACACACTCACTCTTGTGATCTCACTTCATGCTGTTTTGGGTTTGATGAAGATGAGAGATAGAGGGAGTGCCCTAGGGTATACACTGCCCTAGATAACATGCCCTAGATATAAATGCAGTGATGGGAGAATAAGCTCTACGTTGCTCAAAAAGTAGGAAAAGATAGAAAAGTCGAAAAATCTGGAAAAGTCGAAACTGCCAGATAATTGGAACTGCCGAAAAAGTCAGAACTGCTGGAAAAGTCACAAAAGATGGAAAGGCTAGAAATAGTGGAAAAGCTGAAAAAGCTAGAAAATATAGAAAATCCGAAACTACCGAAAAAGCCGGAACTGCCGAAACTTCCAGAAAAGCCAGAAAAAGATGGAACTATCGGAAAGGCCAAAAAAGCTAGAAAAGGTGGAATTGTGAGAAAAGTTGGAACTGTTGGAAAATATGGAACTATCGGAAAAGTCAGAACTGTCAGGAACAACCAAAACTGCCAGGAACAACCAGAACTACCAAGAACAGTCGAAACTACCAGAATTGCCGAGAACAGCCGAAACAACCGGAGCATCTATCTCCAAAGGAGAGCAACATTCTAGGGACAACAAGTAAGTAATGGCACATAATGCAGTATAGTGATGGGTACAGTCATGATTAATGAAGCGCGATGAGATGCAGCATAGTGATGATGGGTGCATCATGGTGTAGTGTGGTGAGGTGCAACATGATGACAAAATGCAGCACAACGATAGGTGAAGGAGACACCTTGGAGAATTAGTTGAAGCAGCATGTCTTCAGCTGATCTCATGTATCATCTTTTTAGAGATGATCTATGATCTTATCTATATAAGCCAAAGTGTTGACTTCTGTTGTAAACATACTATCTCTCTCTCTACTGAACTATTGAAGAAAATATAAGAAGAATTGATCAAGGGTTTCCCCACATTAGGGTTTGTCCCCAGCTATTGCCATATCTTGTTTCCTCTTGTCTTGGCCTGTATTCTGAAATTTATATTTATGTTCTATCTACAGTTTACTTTAATGGTGATGTGATTGCTAATCTAGAAAAGAGATTGAGATAACTATGAAAAGTGAAATAAATTTCTCTAGCATAGAACATACCAAAATTTAACATGGTATCAGAGCTGAGGTGAAGACAATTCCCAAGCAAGAGTGAAGAAGCAATTATCAAAGTCAGTTGGGAAACAACAAAAGGATTAGTGGATTCCTCATCCCTCTTCAAATTCACCAAGGGTGAATTTGAAGCAAAGAATATTATCATAATGGCGTAGCAAAAGTTTCTAATGGCCTACCTAAAGATCACTTCAATGGAAATTCAAAATCTAAGGGTGGAAGGAAAGGCAGATGCCTTGGTTGTAATAAGTTCGACCATTATACGAAGGAGTGTCCGAATGGTGGAGACACATCTCTTGATGAAGATAACAATCATTCGAGGGACATCTTCAATGATGAAAGCAATGACAGGTAATGTAGGTCTTCAAGGAAATGGTCGACTCTTTAAAGAAAGCAAGGAACCCCAGGTCTGAAGAATCAAAATGTTATTTTTGATAAGATAAAGAAGCTTTATCTTTTATTGGCCCTCTCCTTCATATTCTTTGGGAATCTGGCTTATTGATTGTAGTGCTTCAAGGCACTTCATCGAATAGTAGGGTGCACTCTCTAATTTCATAAAGATGGAAACAATCGTGGGACTATAATTGGAGTCGATGCCACCTATCCTGGAAAGGGTGTAGGGAATGTTACCCCTCAATTGAATGAAGGTAATTGTTTGGTCAATTTAGTGTGATCTAAATTGCTATTTAAAATGTCAACCCGGGGTTCGTAAACTGATGAAGTGAAGTGTACTATATGTACTAGATAACCATTTCCTTAGGCTTTTGTCATTTTAAGATTTTTAGTTTGTTTTTGGATTTATTTTTTCCTTAATGTGTGATGGTGAGAATGAAAGTGAAGTATGGAGTGTAGATGGTGATGGTTTCTAAACTTGAAAGTGCTCAAAGGAAATCTTTACAATAACTAAAGTGAAATCAATTCTTAAGAGTAAATAAATGCATCAAATAGTGAACTAATGACAATGGCCCAGTATCCTTGCTGCTGAAATGAAAAGAAATGGAAAACTTGAAAAACAACTCAAACTTAAGGCAAAGAAGCTAATTCACACTACTTTAACTTTTCAGATCCTTTACCTCTTCGGCTCAATCTACCTTGTGGGAAGTAATCATAAACAAGTTAAGAAATATGATATCTAACTGGCAAGAAAGTAAATTGCATAAAATAAACTAATCACACTACTTGAATTCTTCAAATCCTTTACCCTTCAACTCAATCTACCTTGGGGAAGTAATCATGAACATGTCAAACAATATGATATCTAAATGTAAATTGCATAAAAGAACTAATCACACTACTTGAACTCTTCCAGTCCTTTACCATTCAACTCAATCTACCTTATGGAAAGCAACCATGAGTAAGCAATATGACAACTAAATCACACTACAGTTAGTAATATTCTGATTTCTTGCTGATATAGTCATTTGACCACAGAAAGAAATCATAAATTGATGAGCAGTATGATATCTAAATAGCAGAAAAAAAAATAAGAAAATCACAACTTGAAAAGGACAATGCTGAATTTAAACTTCAGAAAATGAGAATTAGCAAGAAGGACAAGATGATATCATATGCCAAAAGTTATCAAAAAGATGAAAAATTGCCCGGGCTACCTAAGAAAACCTGCAGAAAAGCACTGATCAATTTACATCTCTAAGAAAACAAAGGCGAAGATATGAACAATAGAAATATAAAACAACATATTATGTACAAACAAATGATAAAAACAAAAAACATAATGAAACTAAATGAACACTTTACAAGGCTTCAGCGTGCAGGGGCCCTCTGCCACTTCAGCCAATCAAATAATCACACGACTAACTTCAGAAAAGTCTTCTCATGTATTAAAACAACAACATACAAAATAGTGGGGTGATAAGATAACCAACAGTGCGGAATTACATAAACAGTTCAAGGTTCATACATATCAAAAAGCTCCTTCCTAGCGTTCAATAACGCATTATTTATAATGCCAAAATACTAAAGCTAACTAACAACTTCTACGCTATTAATTGCGTTACTAAAGACACGTAGATCTCTTCCACCGAGATCTAGCGTAATTGTCATCATGTTTCTTAAATCTTCAGAGTGGTTGGCTGTTAGATTCATGTTTCAGGGATGATCTCCAGGTGTGCTGGTGCCTTTGTGAGCTGAGGACTATGCCACGTATCATTCACGTGCCCAAAACAGTGTCGTGCCACTGCTAAACTCTTCGGCTGGCCTTGTCTTTGACTTTGGTTGACCGTGGCCTCTCATGGATGATTTGGCGGACTTGAAGGGATACATTCCATGTATTTGCCACCTGGAGCTTTCCCATGTAGCTCGTTTCTTCAGAGGACACCTGGAGCATAGCTTTTAACAAAATAGGTGTGGAATTTTGTGTTGGCTGTGGAAATTGACAAGTTTCCGCAGCTGCATGAACAAAAAAACTAAACCAAACAACAGTCATAAATATAGTCAAAAAACCATATAAACAGTCCTTTTTAGACTATAATGCAATGATTTAACAACTGGATGAATGGAGTGAGTGGAGAAAGAAGGCTACGAGGGTGTATAGGAAGGTGCAGGTTTGAGGCTCAACATACCCCCACTGTGAAGGTGTTGCATGTCCTCATGCAACCAAAATTGAGTTATTTCCCCTTAATCTGCATGATCTGAGGCTTCTGCAAGGACATCTAGTCCCCTTTTCTTCTTCTTTGATGCCATCATCATCATCATCCTTGGCTTTCTAACTAGACATTTAAACTTGAGGTTAATCAATGCTCTGCTTAACTTTTTGTATTTCTTCTTCAGTCTTCTGTTTTTCTTCTGCCACAGTCCTAAATGAAGCATGGTATTATCATGGACCATTTTTTCTACCTTAACCTGCTCTTTAAGTGCTTCATTTTCTTGTATTATGTGTCTATTTAGGACTTCTAGCTCAAATACTTCATGTTTCAGGGACTGAACCTATGCATCAAGTGGCAGAGAGGTACTTGGTCCTGCAGCTGATTGTGCTAAGGATTCCAGGTAATTATATACCTCTTTCTGACTAGGATCTACCTCAGGAGACTTTCTCTATCTAATCTCAAAATTTGGTGGAGGAGGACTGCTCTCTCTTTCTGGCCGAAAAGGGCTTTCCTCACGTGGAGGACTTGATTCAAGGCTTGGCTGATTTGGAGATTTTTCAAGTGCCTCTTCGCTCAAATCAATAAAGTGGGACTGGTCTCCCTTGGTTTTCTTCCACTTCCCTTTTAGCCTAGAGCTCCTTCTCAAGGATGAACTCATACTTTTCTTTTCTGCACTCTGTTTTTCTTTCTGCTTTTTCTTGGCCATGGCAGCAGCACTAAGATCTACTAGCCTTTCTGACAGAGGCTGGTAATCTTCTTCTAAGGATTGCTCAGGGGATGGAGAGACCTCTTCAGTGGTTATTTTTCCTTTTTCTTTCTTTTGTTTCTTATTCTTGGGCTAGTCTTCTTCCTCTTTTTGGATAGTTTCTTCAATTTCTTTTGTAGGGGAATCTTGGGCTGTAACATTTTTCTCCCTCCTCCTACTTTTCCTTGGGATTTTTGGTGGACTACTTCGAGAGGCCTCAGATGGCTCTTGGAAGTAGTTTCTTATTAAAAAAATTTCCCAAGTATCCTTAGTTTTCTTTAACTGATCCTCAATCAGAATTATTATGAGCCCATGATGGTAAATATGTGGCTCAATGTTACCTACATTCTTTTGAACCGTAACACTCACCTTCTTCAAACTTGCTAGCGGAAAATGCGGCAAATTAAGAATGTGACCATCTATAAAATTCATCATTAGCCTGACATGATACATGTACATAGAGCCAAAACGACCCTCACATGTGATAAATTTCTGTATGACCAACAATAGACCATACCATTCTTCTTTTAATACATGCACAGGGATGCCTCTGGTGAATACAGTGGTATCCATACCTTGGTTTTGTAGCATGGTTCTCCAGATTTGATCGACCACGCTTCTATTTTTAAACCATCTTTCTCCTTCTTGAGGTAGGCCCGTGTCTGATGCTATTGTGGCCTCGGTCACTACAAAATTTAAGTCTCCAACCTCCAATGTTTGTCCATTAAAGGACCTTGCAAAAGTTTTGGTCACTTCCTTGTTATACCCTTTGAATTTTTGAATAAATCGGACCCATTTGGCTTTCTTCAATAAGTCCTTAACTTGGGGATAACCCTCCAAGTATTTTGATCCTTTCAGCTCGGCTCTCAGCAATTTTCCCATCCTCTGCTTTAAATGCACTAAGGGTTCATCTACGTATGAGGGTTAAGGAAAAATGGCTCTGTTACAGGGTTTTTAGGAAAGGTTGTAGTGATTGCAATCAGGGTTTTAGGATGAATGTAGTGGCTGCAATCAAAGTGTAAAGCAAACTGTAGTGACTGCAGTCGGAAATAGAGAAATGCTCGAATGACAGGAAGAACAGTGGGTGAACAGTGGTGACCGTGACTGAGTTCATAAAATGAATTATGAGTGTATGTGGGGATTATGATATGAGTGGAGTAACGACAGGATTCTCCCGAGTCAGATGACTGTGTATGAGATTTACACGTCTCAACAAAAGGCTGCGGAAATTATGGCTGGGAAGAGCCGTAACACAATAGGTCACGTCTTAGGAGTACGGGTAATAAATAGAAGTGCAGTCATTCTTGAGTTTAAACTCGGAGTAATCATAAGACCGTTAGAGAAATGAATGCGAGGTGTATGGAATGATATTGCATAATAAGAATGGTAGTGGGTGAATATATTAAATCATTGCACATAGAAGAACCGGTTATGGGTTAATAACTATACATAATAATGACTTGAAGTGTTGTTTGATAGAGATTTTTGATCATACCTTTGGACACCTGTCAATCTTTGCTTAAGGTTTCTAACCAGTTTCTCTTTTTTTTTTTTATATTTTGAAGATGCCCCATGTCTTTAGCTCACGTACACCTGCATTTCATAATTTTGGCACTACAATTGATTATATTTTGAAAACAGAGTGATGCTGGCTGCAGAAATCATTTCTAGCTGCGGAAACAGGTTCCAGCTGTGGAAACGGTGGCCAGCTGTGGAAACTGAAACAACACCCCCTGATCTGCACAAAGATAGTTTAGAGGAAAACAACTAAATGAAAATAGTCCTGAAGGGGGACTTTTATTAATGAAATGGAATGGAATGAAAATGTAGTAAAAATGGAGTGAAAATGATGATGAGAATGAGATGGAGGTGGAATGAAATGGAATGAGTGAGTGAGATGAAGTGAAGATGGAAAGAACATGAGAGAAGATTTTTTTTGGAAAATATAGAGTGTCAGGTTGCCCTGATTTTCACTCTATATTTTCTGTATAAGAATGCCAATCCATGATTGGTTTTCAGGCTTATACATTTTTTTTTCTTTTTTTTTTTCAAAAACTACAAGAAACCAAGATTAGGCTGATGGGGAGAAGGATTCTTCTCCTCCAGCGTTATTGCAAAATTCTCTTGGAATATTTTGACAAACTCTTCTTTGGAAAGTGGCTTATGATAAACTTTCAATCTGTGGCCATTCACAATAAGAGGAGTCTTAAATTCATCAATGGTCTTGATTCTTACTGCTCCATTGTCAAAGACTTTATCAATCTCATATGGCCCAAGCCAATGAGTCTGAAATTTTCCTTTGAAGTATTTAAATTTGGAATCAAACAGTAAAGCCCAATCTCCCTCTTTAAACATTGTCTCTTTAATATATCTGTCATGCCACTTAGCTCTTTGGTGTTTAACTAGATCAGTTCTTAGAATTGCATCTTGTCTGATCTCATCTAGCTCATTCAGCTGCTCCATTCTATTCTTTTGGGCTTCTGATAGATTCATCCCCAACTGGACTGCCATCTTGAAGGTCTTGACTTGAAACTCAATGGGGAGCTGGACTTCTTTCCCATAAACAAGTTCATAGGGAGAATGCCCTGTTGTGTTCCTCCATGTAGTTCTGTAGGCCCATAAGGCTTCAGGAAGCCTTTCTGCCCAATCTCTTCTATGGAGATGAACAGTTTTGGTGATGATGCTCTCAAGAAATTTATTTGTAGATTCCACTTGGCCATTTGCTTGACGATGGTAAGGAGTAGATTTTTTGTGCTTGATTTTATATTCTTCCATCAGATTCTCCATCAAGTTATATGTAAATTGACTTCCCTGATCTATCACAATTTCTCTTGGGAAACCAAAACGAGTAAAAATATCCTCAAAAAGAAATTGAACAACTGAATTTTCAGTGGCAGAAGGCAATGCCTTGGCTTCTACCCATTTAGTGACATAATCATTGAAAACAAATATATATTTAATTTTTCTAGATGGTGGATTAATGGGTCCAATGAAATCTAAAGCCCATTTTTCAAAGAGTTTGATGATGACCTGTGGCTGTAATGGCATTTCATTTGAAAGAGTGGGTCTCCCAACTCTCTGGCAGCTGTCACACCTTCTGACATATTGTTTTGCATCTTTGAAGAGAGAAGGCCAATAATATCCTAAAGAAAGGATTTTATAGGCTCTCCTCTTGTCAGCAAAGTTTCCACCGCATGGTTCATCATGACATGCCTTGAGGATGTCAGGTATTTCATCTTCCCAGACACATCTTCTGATCACACAATCTAGCCCTGTTTTAAACAATTCATTAGAAATCCATGAATAATTTGAACTCTCCTGAATAATTTTCCTTTTCTCATTAGGAAATAAGTGTGGAGGTAGCTTCCTTGTAACCAAATAGTTAGCAATATTTGCATACCGAGGAGTCTTAGCAGTTACTGCAAATAAATATTCATCTGGAAACTTATCCTCTACAGCAGAATCTTCATTAGTATTTTGGATTCTAGACAAGAAATCAGCTACTGTATTTTGTTTCCCTGGTCTATCCAACACAGTAATATTGAATTCTTGTAAAAGTAAAAGCCATCTTGTAACTCTACCATTGGTAACACGTTTGTTCATGAGATATCTAATGGCAGAATGATCAGTATGGACAAAAGTTTTGTAGCCTGTTATATAATGTCTAAACTTGTTGATTGCATGAACAACATCTAAGAATTCTTTCTCAGTCACAGTATAATTTAACTCTGTGGAAGTCAAATTTTTACTGGTGTAGTAAATGGCATAAGGAACTAAATCCTTTTGACCCAACACAGCTCCAAGAGCTGTATCTGAAGCATCTGTAGAAATATGGAAAGGAAGTTTCCAATTTGGCCCTCTCCAAATGGGTGCTTCAGATATTCTTGTTTTCAAAGTTTCAAATGCAGATTGACAATTAGGATCCCATTTGAATTCACAGTCTTTTGTAAGTAATTTGAAGACTGGAGATGCTATTTTGGTGAAGTTTTCAATAAATCTTCTATAATATCCAGTAAATCCAAGAAAACTTCTAACATCTTTTTGACAAT
>APFE031624922.1:0-10348 GCA_000404065.3 Pinus taeda | reverse complement strand
TAAAAAAAATGGCGTGACTGGTTTTGCCATTTCACAGTCAACGAGTAAACCATCTTCTATTGATCTTAATGCACCTACTGAAAACCTCAATCCCATCCTCCCGCGGCTTTTGCTTCCGAGATAAATGCCATTTTTCTAATAAAGGGAAGTCTCAACAATAACCTAGAAGCGAGAAGAAAGGAAAAGGTAAGAAAATGAAAAGTCACTCACTGCAGTATAAACAAACAAATTAGTCCTCTGATGAGAAACGAAAGCCTTGATATCCATGCTTGATTTGCAATGAGGATCACTTTACACGTGATTTTCTGCACCACGGTGAAGTGAACCAGTTTCTTAAATCTTCCACTTCTCCCTTTGTGTTAATTGACCCATTTCCCAATTAGGAGACTCATATGGTTTCCCAAGACCCTTCTTCTTCTAACACAGTTTTGATGCTTTCCTCCTCGAAGCTGAAATCCGATGTTATGGTGGCGACTCACAACAAGGACTATGGTAATGTGAATCCACTGAATGTTCATGCTACTGATCAACTTGCCAATTTGTCATTACCTTCATCTGATCCTATTCCACCTCTAATTCCTCTGGAATTGACTATGAAGCCTCTGAAGGGCGTTATTCATAAGCCTACTTTCAACCCTCGTTCAAGAGCTGCCCAAAATTATAACATAGATGAAGACTTGGCTCAGTCTCCATCAGC
The DNA here is from genome assembly GCA_000404065.3 of Pinus taeda. Lineage (NCBI taxonomy): Eukaryota > Viridiplantae > Streptophyta > Pinopsida > Pinales > Pinaceae > Pinus > Pinus taeda. Next base: position 9,651 of record APFE031624922.1, on the reverse strand, counting down.
TATGTCAACTCTTGAAGTGTTGTAGAACTGCCTCACCCAAAATAAGGCCTTGTTATCATCTATCAGATGTGTGGATGCATCAGATTCCAACCTAGTGGTTTTCCCTCAAGAAAACTATACCCCTCAACTTCTAGCTCAGTTAGCCTTTATAGTCCAAGTCATCATCCATGGTAAGAAATTCATTACTCTATTGAGGACAAGGGAACCTCGACCTACATTATATCCTTGTATTTCTAGAAGGAGATTTATTTGCCTCATCTGAGTCAATCAACCACCACATTGAAAAACAACGTAAACTTTGAAATGGGAACTGATATTGTTACCTGTTTTGTAGAGATAGCAAAAAAGTGACTCAATTTCAAAAAGGGACGATGCAGAACACACACATTTTTTTTAGAGCATAGTTTTTGGCACTTTAAATAACCAGTACAATTACTCGTTTCGTAGGGGTAGTAAAAACATGACCCGATTTTGAAAAGTGGTGATGCAAAATATACTTCTTTCTTTTCTGAGCATATGTTTTACACTTTAAATTTTCTTATGTATCAAATATAAATATTTGTTTTTAAATGTTGATGATTTTCATGCTGATTTTGAAATGTGTTGATGCAATGTGTTGATGCAACATACCTTTTTTTTAGAGGTCTTAGGTTTCACACTTTAATATTTATTATGTCCATTTTTTTTGAAATTATGATTACTTAACGAATTTTCAAGTTGTTTTATTTTTCTTTTTTTAAATGTTGATTACTTAAAATATATATATATATATATATATTAAACTATATATAAAAGACAATATATATATTATATATATATATATATATATATATATATATAATATATAATATATATATATATATATATATATATATATATATATATATATATATATATATATCTCATAAACCATAAAATAATTTGAAAAAAATTAAAAAAATTAAAAAAATATATATAAAATTAAGTAAAAATAGAAAAATCTAAAAAACATTAACAAAAAACTAGAATTAAAAAAAAAAAAAATAGAAAATTAACAAAAAATATTTAAAAAACTAGTAAAATTGATATTAAAAACCTTTTTAAAAAAACAAAAAAAACAAAAATAAACACAAATTATAAAAAAAAACAAAAAAAAACAAAAATCTATGAAAATTTTTAAAATATATGTCTTTCAAGTTTAAAAAAAAAAAAAAAAATTTACGAAAATATGTCTTCTTCATATATATATATATATTTCCCCCGCGGCCGCCCTTGGTAGCGAGGCCGTGGGCGGAGGGTCTCCGTGCAGGCCCCTCCACCCAGGGCCGCACCACCACAAGCAGCCGAGGGGCGGGGAGGCAATTCCAAGAATCGCCTCCTCGCTCCCCAGTCGCCCGTGGTGGCGCAGACCTAGTCAAAGGGGCCTGCGTGCTCTTTGATCATGACTCCACCTTTAGCCACATCTTCTGTTATAGGCGCTAGCAAAGGTTTGGCAAACGATTCTGCTAACAATCTCAACATCAGGAACATAAGTCTTGACCAACCAACAGTGACGTCTCCACTCATGAATGTGAATAAGGCAATTTAGTGGGAATAATCAGCCACCATGGTGTATGAGCGATGGGGTCATTAGTGATTCAAGTCAAGTCTTGGAATTCGAGAGTAGCCAAAAAGGAAATTGTCGATTAAAGTCTGGAGGAGGATGGCCTGGATATGAAGGAATAGCTTGAGAAATAGGCACTTTCATCCCTGGATAAGAAGGGTTTTTATAATAAGGAACCTAGGTACTAGAATAGGGAGGATTATGAAAACCAATATACAAATGAACTTGTTGTCCAACCCCAGGATAACAATAAATATGTTGGAATGGTTAGGTTTGGGTTAGTTTGCCTTGAAAAAGTGCTTGAGAAATACCTTGATATGGTCCATACTGTTGCCTGATGGGGTTTTGCATTTCTCCATGGTAAGGTTGGTTCGCATGGGATTGTGCCATACTATGAATAATATGACCTATCAAAACTTGTGGAGTACATTGTCCAAGTGGTTGAGGATGTAATGTACCTTGTACAGGGTGGGTAAGTGGAGTCTGGGAAGCACTAGCTACTTATGGAAAAGGTTGTAATGGAACGAAATCATGTAAAGGTTGGCTCAGATGTATTTGATCTTGTTGGGGTGTTGATGGATGGACATGAGTTTGAGATGAAGATGGTGCAAGCTATGGATTCAACAATCATTCCCAAAATGAACCAAGTTGAATGGGAAAAGTAGGTTTCCAAACACTAGTATCCATTCCAGGATAAGGAGGTCTATAATAAAGCTTATTACTATTGGAAATATTGATTGTGGTGATGAATTAGTATTCCTTAGCAATTAGCACTTTTAAATATTTTCAGAGCATTAGTTAATCTTCAATTATTATTAATGTTTATGCAGTAATAACAGTAAATAAAATAAAACAGTAAGCATAAGAATTTTATGTGGAGAACCCCCTCTAGGTCAAAAACCACCGAACGGTTTTCTCATAAATTCTTTAATCTTTAGCCCCAACTAAAATGAAAGCAACAACTTCCTAGAAATCTAGAAAAGCATTCTTCTCTAGTTCCCAGTGGAAGGATGCCCCACGGCCCTGGTTTCTTCAGTAATCAACTGAATGGATGCCCCAAACCAACCTACCACCCTATAATGACTGAAATGAGACAAGAGTGTGGATTCCCATACGAGGGACAATGATCCACAACACAATATGATTTACAATGATTTTGACCGAACAACCAATCACACTATGACCTGCAACCCAACCATGACATCATCCCAACGGAGACTCATATACCTCCCAACAATGCCTTTTCAACTCTAGGCAGATTGATTCTTTTACAATAATGACTCTTCCAATGATGACACTTTTACAAACACTTTTACGACTTTACAATGATGACTCTTGGCCTTGACACTTCTTCACAATAAATGGATGGTTGTCATGTATTTAAAGGATGTCCTGCTGCAATGCTTCCTTTGATTTGATACTTCAGATCTTGAATGCTCGCTTAATGTTGTCCTTGAATCTTCTTCTACCTACATGCAATTTTCCAAGTGAAATCCAATCTCAAGAGGAAAAAAAAAATACCCTTCAACTTACCTCTACCTGCAAAACACATGTAAGTGCATAATAATGAATAAATACAATTTAAAATTACAATGCGTACCGGAAATGTTCTTTTCATTTTTGTTGTTGACTTGTTGTAGCAGTAGACAAAGACTCCCACTCTTGATATAGGCTTCGACTCTATGCAAGACTATATCCAAAACTGACCTAAGGATATATACAATAGAAACTAATGACAGACCCTAGACTTGTGATGAACCAATTTATAAGTACAACAATGGAGACCATTCTATCAACTATGACAAGACAAGTAAGATGAAATTATAACATCATATAGATTTAGCAGACTTGGTGTAGAATCAAATGTGTAGTATCAAGAATAGGACATCCGAAATGTGGTATCAAAACTAACTGTGACATTTAGAGACATAGAGATATAACCGAGACCCTGTGTACACTTACATTGTCCTGTAAAAACATATGTCAGAGATGATACTCAAAATTGAAATGTAAGCACTAATCATATATACCTTGTTGTAGGATACTTACCCTTGACTGTTGATGTGTGGTCCTTACTACAGTGATACCTGAATGCATGCTTTTTCTTGCCTTCTAGGAGCTCTATATTGAATCTATTGTATATATGTAATTTCAGATCTCTAGGGTCTGAAAGTTCATCCTATGGTATCCCTCTAGGTCCTCTTTGCAACCCCATAGGTCTGATCAATATTGGATTCTTCAAGAAAGATTTATGCCCAATCTCCCACAATGACTTAATTATAGCTTGGTTTAGTAGAGCAAACTTGTACGAAGTGCCATGTGTCACTGTTGCAACCTTTTTCCCTAAAAATGATACTAAACAAACTACAGTCTTTCCTCTTTCTGTTACTATTTATGAAATTTGAATCCAATTCTCAAAGAGAAAGTTGTGACGATTTTCCCAACGTCACCTGTTTGACATGGAATTCGGGAGCCTGCAAAAACCCTAACTTCCTCAAATCATATCTTCGCAAATATAGCGAACCAAGATCTGAAATTTGGTCACAATGTTCATAAAGAGTTCATATAAAATGTGTTTTAATTTCAGTTTCTGAAGCTTCGCATAAAAAAAATATAGTGAAAATGCCACGATGACCTGTTTGAAGCCACAAAATCCATACAGGAGGAGGATATGAGGATCATTATGTATATGAATGTCTTGAGTTGAGAGGGTCCTCAACAAGTGAACATTGGAGGGATTTTAGGAGAAAAAAAATATCAGTAATTATTGACTATTTAATTACCACAACATTTATGAGTTCCATTCCACAACCGCATAGGTTTTTAGCCCACTAAGTGGGGTTACTAACTTCCAACACAAATAACTCTCACACCGTAAATAATTGGGAGGTGTACCATGTATCAACGGAAACATCTCAAGAAATAGAATCCATCTAGAATATATTTGATGCAAAATTATATGATTTGTCAAGTCAAAATTCCCTTGCAAGATCGGGGTAGCCCCTGGCGTTGCTTGGGTTGACATCAATGGCAACCACTGCTCAACAATTACCAATTTGAGGTATACCAACAACATGTTTCTCCCCTTCCAAAGTAGGAGGGAAATATGGAGAAAAATGTGACCCAGATGGAGGGTAACCAACATAAGAAGAATTAGGTTGTTGTAGGCATCCTTTCCCACCGACATAAAGGCCAGACTATTGCTTGATCATGGGTGTAGATGGAGGAAGAGGAGTAGAATGTGTGGCATTCATAAGTGAAGTACTAGATGTTATTCATAAATTAGATGATTAGATGACAAGGGAGAGGTCCAAGGAATGGAAGATGCACCAGAAAAGATACCAGATAAAGACTGATAACCAGGTGGGATGGATGGGCCACCATACAAATATGTTATGGTGATGTTGCAAACATAGATGAGGAAGAAACATTCAATTTCTCAACCATAGTGGCAGGAACGGGCTGAGAGGTTGGATCAGTTCTATTCATAGTTAACAAATTTCCCAATGAATATTGTCGCAATAGATCCGCGGGTAAGTCCAAAGAATCAGGTAAAGGAGTTTGTGTCGAAGTCTAAAGAGGCGGAAAAGGATCATCAATTTGATAAAAATGGGGTCATTCCCAATTAACTGGAGTAGAAGGACAAGGCTCTTCCTGTGGGACCTCTTCAATATTCACAAGTCCATGTGGAGGAGGTTCACTATCGAATCCAAGATGTATAAGTTCTATCTGAGACAAAGGGAGAGAGGAGGAAGGTCCTGAAGTAACAAGTGAAGATGCTTGAGGATCCTTAGGTTCAACAACCTCAGGAATCAAAGCGTCTGACTTGGGAAGGTTAGGTTCAATGACCTCAGGCAACAAGGTTTCAGCGACTTCTGTTTCAATTGTGTCAATGTCATCGTCAAGAGTATATGTAATATCGGGGTTGGAACTGAAAGGAATAGATGATTATGGTGGATCAATATCAAGAGGAGGACCAGAAGTACTTCTTGAAGTTCCTGATTGAGTAGTTTGTGTCTTCTTATGCTTCTGACTATGGCAAGGAGTAGCCTCTAGTGGAAGAGGAGGCTTATTTTTCATTCTACGTCAATGAAAGAGTGGGGAATTTTGTTCTTCCACATTGAATAACAAATTTTATTAACAAAAAAAGAAATAAATCAAGAAAAGGGTAATTTAGGCATAAAGGATTACCAAGAAACCCTGAACTGCAATAGACACCTTGGTGAACCAATGATTGAACGTATGGAAACCAATCTCCCTTAATGTTGTGTTCGGTGTATCACGGTATACAAGACGGAAAACTTAGTTACCTAAGGCTCGATAAGAACCTATAGGGGACTCCCAAATATACTCTATTGTACCTGGGAGTCGATTCTGTAGTAGTGTTGTCTAATGTGTAACCGTTTGATGAAAGAGTTCCCATATACTTTATGTGCATGGAGTGTCGTCCAATACACCCAAAGGTACATGGAGAATGATCATATACGCTCACATACATGGAACGAGATCTCACCCACGGATGCAATGCTAGAAAACAACAACAACTCCTACGTTTAACAACATCGGAACACGTCTCTAGGCTAGACCTATAAATGTTTGTGTTAATGTTACAAATGCTCCTTAGGTTAATTCAATAAATTTTACTATTTATATTTGATTAAGTTTCAATTTTGGGCTCATCGCAAATGTCACCTAAATAACCTAAAATGCAAATCTGGCATGATAAAATGGAAACCTTTCTCTTTCAATGAAAATATAGCTAAGGAAGGGAAGAAACAATCAATGTGTAGCACACAACATAAAACAAACATGATGCAATATGCAGTTTCCCTTTCAATGCAACTGTTCCTACATCGATGCACATACAAAACCCTAAATTCCAATGCAAAAAAAAATATTTTTAGCACACTTAATTTTTGAAATCAAGAAAACTAAGATAAAAATGTTTAATCACTTATTCAAATACACTTTTTCAAAATGAGGACTAAGACAACAATTCATCCAAGTGACCAATGACTAAACAAAATCAGTTTTCAAGCGACCAAATGATAAGAACAAAGAAAAATAAAAACCAATTCTTACCAAAGGCAATCAAACACAAATGAAAACCAAATTGAGGCTTTAGAGAGACCACAAGACACTCAAGGCTCAAGGAAGGTTAGCTGGAAGTAGGTTGATCAAAGAGACACTCAAAACAAGGGCAAGGTTTGTGAAAAAATAGGGGCCAATGCTGGCGCAAAAGAGGCACCAGGTCTTTACAACGTAAGTACATAGTGGGCCCAGGTGAGGTTCAACGCTCTATCAGAGGCATTGGGATGTGTTGGTCCAGGGATAGAGAATTATGACACAAAAATTGCAAAAGAGACTCAATGAAATCACTTCCTATTTTTGTTCTTGGTTGGGTAAAGAAGAAAATGTCTATCAAGGAGGTAATCGAATGCAATGGACAAAGGAACCAGCAAGGGAATACATTGTTCCCTAGTATGGTCTCCAATTTGTTATATGGGATTTACAATTGCGAACAAAAGTATCTCCCCTAGGTTTGGTGGCTAACCTAGAACAATAGAGAGACAAGGAACCCAATGCTTTCCTTAAAGTAAATATATGATGGAATGAAGCATACTTGGAATCTATCATAGGCTTCGCTCCTTCTTTAGCTTGAATGCTTCAATTCCAACTCCGATTGCCAAAATTAGAACCTGTACAGTCAGATAACACAAGCCAAGAAACTACGAGATCTAAGCGGTATCATATAAATACTCTATTTAATAGATCAACATGGTATTAAAATACATGAAATAACAACATTGCATATAGAAAAATGAATAATTCTTGCATTAATATAAGTGGAAGGAGTTTACAACCATAAATAGGTTTTTATCCTATAGAAGAGCTCCACCAAGGCTGACTTGTCCTTTCATTGTCACAATGTGCACCTACAATCACTATAAATGCATGAAATGAAACCTCTCACAACAGTAGCATAAGGGTAGAATCACTCTCCAAAAGCCAACCCCTTGCATATGGAAGGTTGTAAATATATAGAGGAGTGGGGTAAGTTGGGAGTTCTTATCTAATTACCAATCTAAGGTTTTAGATCCACCTTTGATGGGAGGATGGGATCAAAGGATAAGGGATGGAAACTCAAAATAAGCGTGGGATAGGATCTGGATGTTTTATCTAAGATAAATGGTTATAACAAATTTTGGAAGCTTCTAGAAGAGGAGGCTTCCAAGATTTATCTCTTTTTCCTAAATTTCTAGAACCAACACTGGTGCAAATGGGAGCAACTTGTAGGTGATCAATGTAGACCACAATGGAGAAACCTGTAGGTGAATGTTGTCCAACAAGAGGCCAAGGTGCATTAGTCCTAAAACTCGCTTAGATGATGCAGTTTCAGTAAAAAACTATTAGGAATGAAATAGGAATGCTTACGGCTTTGTGCAAGATGATGATAAGGGGGAATAGGATGATGATTGATTAGGATGTCTATTGATCATATGTGACAAAATTTCCTATAAAAATAATGTTATCCATCATCTTACTCTTGCATTCCTAACCTTACCTCATTATCTACTATCCATTGTAAATTCCCCCATACCAAATTACCATATTCCATATGTTGTTTTCCTATCTCACAACCCTATAAAAGAATGTTATAGCATCCATTATTATCCCAATAACAATTTCTCTTATTGTCCTCTCTCCCTTACCACACCTCATGCCATAATTCCCATTATGCTCTCCACTACTATAACACAAAGATCTTCGTCATTGCTACCAAATTGAGGAAGCATATATGATCAACTTCTCACTCCAACATATAAATGGTCTCAAATTATTGATTATGAACAAGACTTTTTTCCTCAAATGGGATATATCACGTGGTCCAATGCTCTTATCATCATCCAAAAAACAAATATCACGCACAACCGACTCCTACCTACCAGTGAGGTTCACAATGTCTTATAGAGAACTAATAAGATTCTATAAATGGAGGTTTTTTCTAAAATCACTCCTCATTAGCTTGAATCAAAACATTCTTTTCCTCTTCTTGGCATTCAATAAAACATATATATATGTTACAATGCACTTTATTATCCTCATATTTCTAGAAACAATGACATCCCACCATCTTTCCCATCAATATTCCCTTTCTCCTTCAACTCCATTATCATTTTTCTAGATAAAGACTCACATTAATTCTACAACACTTCCTTTGGACATTCAACAATAGCTGACAAGGACCTATATTTGGAGTTGTATTTCTCACTTCACCCCCAATGTAGTTACACAATAGATATGGTATATTTCATGTAGTACTTGGTATATAGGTCTTTTTTTCCAATGTGAATTTTATAACCCTTAGCCTTAACAGTTTATTTCATTATAGCATTTGCAAGCACCAACACAATAATTTGAGTATCATATATGTGTCTCATTCTAGGTTGTATCTCTTTTGTACTCCACTAGAAATCCTCTAAATGTTCTCAAAATACGTAAGGGTGCTCCTGGGATGATAGCTTTCACATAAATTACTTTTAGTTTAGGGATGTAGGTTTCTAAAGTTTCTCTCTAGATCATAGACATGTGTTCTACCCTTCAATCCTCTACTGGGGAGGTTTAGTTATCTACAATATGGGTGTTTTGCAAAATACACCCCCTATGCAAAATTTACATTGTCCTTTATTGAATAAAACCCTAGCTCCAAAGTTCATCAATAAATAGTTTTTTGGCCTATAGAATCATAAGAAGGGGGTGGCTTGGTTGTAACTCAATTATATGATTCCAATAGAATTGTTGGTTTTCCCATCCAAGTATCGAATTGCATTTTATGGCTAGTTCCATATTGTTTTCCAAAGCCGTTCAAGGACATATTATGAATATTTTCTATGGGTATAAAAACCAAACTAAGCTGCAAAATGAGTTCTATGGCCAGTTGCATCTTGTTTTCCCTCTCTCCATCCCTCTCCCTCTCTCCTCCCCTCTCTCTCTCTCTCCCTCTCCCTCTCTCCTTCCCTCCTTCCCTCTCTCCCTCCCTCTCTCCCCCTCCCTCTCCCTCTCTCCCT
>APFE031624912.1:47170-58173 GCA_000404065.3 Pinus taeda | reverse complement strand
AGGGAAGCAAAATGTGGTGGCAGATGCACTCTCAAGAAAGGATGAGGATGTGGAAGCATTGTTGTGCGCCATTTTTGTTATCCAACCAGATTGGATAAACAAATCAAGGGAGGAATCGAAGAATGATGAAGAAGTGTGGGCACTTATTCGAAAGTTACAACAAGATTCCAGTACATCTGATACATTTAATTGGCAAAATGATTCGTTATGGTACAAAGATCGCTTATAACTCTGTAAGAATTCCCAACTCAAACAAAAGATTCTTATAGAATTGCACACTTCTCCCTTAGGAGGGCACTCAAGATTTTTAAAAACTTACCATAGGGTTAAGAAGGATTTTTTTTGGGATGGCCTTAAATCGGATATTCAAAAGTTTGTGGCGGAATGTTTGGTTTGCCAACAAAATAATTTGAAACAATTAAGACCCCGGGTCTATTACAACCTTTATCCATTCCAAGCCAAAGTTGGGAGGAGGTTTCAATGGATTTTATCACAGGTTTACCTAATTTTGAGGGAAAGAGTGTCATCATGGTGGTAGTTGATAGACTTACCAAGTATGCACACTTTTGTGCATTATCACATCCATGTAAGGCCGGTACAGTTTCTACCACATTTATGGAAACAATTCAAAAGCTACATGGAAACCCAAAGATTATTGTAAGTGACAGAGATCCCATTTTCACTGGAAATTTTTGGACAAAATTATTTTCTTGTCTCGGTACTCAGTTAGCTCATAGCTCATCTTATCATCCTCAATCTTATGGGAAAACTTAGATAGTAAATAAATGTTTGGAAGGATATCTTCGTTGCTTTGTATCTGATAAACAGACACAATGGGTCAAATGGTTGCCTTTGGCTGAATGGTGGTATAACACTTTCTTTCATACAACAACGAAAATGACCCCTTTTATGGCACTTTATGGATATCAGCCACCATCCATCACATCATATTTAAGAGAAAATTCTAAGGTTAAAGTAATGGAACATCACATCAAGCATAAACAAGAAGTCCTCCAACTCTTAAAGGATAACCTCGTGTTGGCACATAATAGAATGAAACAACAGGCATATCAACATCGCAACGAAAGAAGTTTCGATGTAGGTGATTGGGTATTCCTATGGCTACAACCATATAAACAAATGTCCCTCAAGCAAGCTAAGAAGGATAATAACTTATCACCAAAGTATTATGGTCCGTACAAGGTGTTGCAAAAGATTGGTACTGGCATACAAATTGGAGCTTCCTGCAGCTTCTTGAGTGCACCCAGTTTTCCATGTTTCAAGTTTAAAGAAGGTTATAGGCGACAAGCTCCCAGTTCAAACAATATTGCCAGAACTTGGCGAGGAAGGAAAAATTATATTGGAATCGGAAGCAGTCATAGAAACAAGAACTCGACAGCTACAAAATCAATCAATTTCGAAGTATCTCATCAAGTGGAAGAACTTATTCGTTGAATATTCCACAAAGGAGGATGAGAATTTTATATAGAAGCATCCAAAACTACTCAAGCGTTGAGGACAACACTTTTTGGAAGGAGAGGGGCATGTTAGGTCCCTATAATACTAGTGATTACCCCATTACTATTGTAGTTGTATCCCTTATTAATATTTTTGTGCCCCTATTGTCCCCATATGGTTATTACTGTGCCCCATAGAATCCCTCTATTGTTATTTTTGCGCCTTTATATTATTATTGTTAGGTCAGCTGGGTTATATTGTGACTCCTTAGACTCCTATATATAGAAAGGAGGTTTTGTCATTTAAATAATCAAATAATCATTCATTTGTGTAATGTAAAGGAGGTTGTCCACTCGAAGAGGCTGAATTCTAAGGCGTTGATCTATCTTTTCTATCTTTTGGTGAGCTGGTTTCATAACATTCAAACCCTGCCATTTCACCTCATAGTGAACTCGATCCTCCATGGATGAGCCTCAAACCTACGTGAGCCAAAAAAAAGATAGAATAGTGTCTCATGATTGTTTCCAAATTTAGTGGAGGTCACTTGTATTTATAGCCTTCCAAGGTGGTCCACTTTTCTTTAGGGCCGACCTTGTCAATTGTGCACATAGGGGATTGTCTTCATAAGTACACTTTCCCTTATTCATTTTGGGAGATATTTAGGTTGATTTTAGTCCTCTTGAAAAGAAGAATTCAATGAAATCATTATCTCCATCAAGTGAGCTTTCAATAGTGGAATTTTACCGTAGTTGCATATTTTTAACACATTTGTTGAAACCAAGAGTCTTTGATGAATTTTGATCATATGTTAAGAGAAATATTTGAAAGAATCATAAAAACTATCCCAAAGAAAAAAGGCATTAAATAGTTGTTATATTATTTTCCTCTAGTGGTTTATATCATTTTACAATTTATGGATCCATAGTACCTATCAAGATGCTTTGCAAAATATCTCATAGTGCTATGGTAATGCTCTAGAATCCTTTGTTATTGTCAATTTCTGATCCTTGGGATTCAAGCCAAAACAAAGACATCACACCAATATGTGTCTAAATTATCTATTCAATAAACATAGAAGACATTATCTCACCTCTACACATAGAATTAATTACCAAAGAATTATCTGCAACATATTCTACAGTCCATGTGTTGCTATGCTCCAAGCTAATCAATACTTCCTTGCATTGAAGACTACAAAAAATCACTACTTCATCTATAATTCATGAAAACACTACTAGAACCAATTTTGTACTTTGATGGGTGCACACATGTGTTTGATCAATTTAATGAATGAAACCATCAATCTTCCCATTCCAATGCAATCCTTATTTACATTACTGAGCATTCCAAATCCCATCTAGTTTGTTGTAATTCTACAACTTGCTTTTAACATCATGACCTTTATCTAATATATTCCACCATCCTAATTCAAAATCACACCTCAACCTTAATTTATGGGTGACCATCCAATACTGGGTTGCAATGGTGTTGCTACTAATTAGGTCACTATCTATTATGTACTAGTAGATAATCCTATAAGAACTCAACTTGTGCACACATGCCAAACGAAAAACTAAAAAATCAAGGCCATTGAAGATTATGGCAGTGTTTTGGATGTGGTAAGTGAGTTAAGAACTAAGTAAAATTCCATTCAAAATTCTCAATGAATTAGTGTATTTCTTCTAAGGACCAAAAACCCATAAATATGCACATTAACCAATGATCAAATATAAGCATGTAAATAACGTTCACAAAGTTCCCCTCTCTTAAGAGTAAAAAAATACAAATTTCCATAATTTTAGACCACTGGTTTCCTTGGAGTTAATGTATAATAAGTCATGCATTCTAATCTTTTTCCCCACTGATAAGATTGTGGGAAAACAAAGGGATGCTTCCCCATATTTGTGGATGGCATCACTAGTAAATTTGTTGGTGTAGATTGGAGCATCTAACCTAGGGGGATTCAAACTTGGAATTTGTTTGCACGAAACTAGCCAAATTCCAACAATAATGGATGAAAATGGGTTGAGCTAACCCCTTTGGTTTCATGTGTGCTAACCTACAAGAGTAAGGAAATGTTTACATTACTTTTCCCATAGATGAAACTCTTATCACATCCACTGTATTCAAACAAAAATCAAGTATGAATCCCAGTCTGAATGTTCCTAATAACGATGAATTAGACAAGATACATGAAATGGTCAATGTTCCTCTTCACTAAGAAATTATTAGACTACGAGTCCTTAAATAATAAAAGTCCAAGACCATAATTGTCATGAGTTGTAAACTTTATCTTTGATAAGGTGTTGTCATGATCCACTAATAATTTGTCCGTGAGATCTAAATCTAGAATGGTCAAATTGATGTATTATAAATTCATATCAAGAGATCAATACAATGTGTTGAAGAAAACTTAATCCTTTTCCATCATATTTTGTCTCATCTATGTTCATGTTCTAATTCTTAACATGGTATTAGAGCCATGGTCAAGAGAGGTTAATAATATTAGAGAAATATTATGAAGTGATAGTGGTAAAATTACTTCTTGGTTATGTATAATGGCAAAGATGAGGAATAAAAATGATTTGTTTTTTCTTGGATCTAGTATTGGATTCCTACTATTAGCAAGCTGGGTGGTTGGATCAATGATCTAGAGTAGATATGGAAAGGACATGCAAGACTTGATTTCTAGTAAATATCCATTATGGAGAGGGATGATTCCTCATTTCTTGTTGTGCCCTTTTCATTTCCTTTATATCACTTCTTTCCATAAACTTCGACAAAAGAATAAGATCAAAGGGAAATTCATCTACATTTACTACACGGTGATCATAGATATGGTAATCTCCTTATAGTGGAGGATAAATCTATATCTTTGTTTAGTTATTTGGAAACACATTATTATAAAACATTATAGATATTTGGATTAATATAATAATATGTGTAGGAATTTTGTATATGGCATGTACCATCAATATAGAAAATTGGATATGCCTAGCACACAAATCTATTGAATTTTAGCAACATCTAGCAACCATTCCATTGAGGAAGGACATATCATAATACAATTATTCCACCCAAGTCCTTACCAGTGGAGAACCCAACCTTTTTTGAGCCAATGTTCTCGATGAAAAATTCCAAGCTAAACAACGTGATTGGGATGACATCTCCAGCCTCGAGCTTTCCACAATCTGATGTGCTGTAATTGTGTTTACAAAAAAATATGACGGTCCATTTTTGTTTTTTGCTCATATATCGATATTCACACCATAAATGTGTACATATTTGAAGTTATTAACCCACAAAATACTTAACCATTTTCTTTGCTCCTAAAGGAAACAAATCACCTAGAGGTCAATCCTCAGATTGCCTGAATAGACCCAAAATAATGATCTACTCCCCGTTTTAAAAAATCGTAAGAAATCCATGAAGTCTGACAGGAAAAATAAAAGTAGAAATAGTGGTAAAAATGTGGGTACTTCTCTCCCTCTATCCATTCCAATGTAAATGACCGTATTTATTCTTATAATGATCTCTCAAGAGCTTGTGTTGAAATTCCTCTTTGATGTTTATGGCCAACATTTTGCCTTCATCTATTTGTCTGGCCCTGGCATCTTCCTCACCATTACTTGGGTTCATGTTCACACTTCCTGTTGGAGCCATTTTGTTGCCCTAACCCAAGAAAAATAACATCGACTCACACCTCTAGACATGCCAAATACTATAGCCTCAACTTCAAAAGTATGTTTGGATGCAGATCCATCAAAAAATTTTGTTGTTTCTTTTTTTGTTTTTTGAAGAAGCTGAGAAGAAAGAAATATACTTCTCATTTTCATTCTGGATTTTGGGAAGAAGAGAGATTAAATATATAAGTGGAGAAAACATCCTGCTCCCCTACATGCCTAAGACAAGTATTGCAGCTTGATCATTTTTAGATCTTCTCGAAATATGAATAAGGGGATCTACAAATACTTATGTTATTGTGTACAATTTTTGATGTGTGAAGTCTATTTGGTATCTAATTTTGGCACTTATTGTTGTTACATCACACATGGAGTAATAATGAGTTAAAATCATATTAATTGAAGCATTATCATAATAAAATTGTTTGGAACCCTTTCAAGTCAAAAAGCGTCTTCAAGAAAAATTGTAAAAACCACCTTCTTGACATTGAATAGGTAGGTCAAGTGAGTCATCAAAATATGTCATTGTAATTACACTTTTGGGGTGCATGATTGGTAGCACCTAACACCATAATGTGACTTAAAATCAAGTGAGCATGACAGATAAGCATATAATAAAGGGATCAAGTGCAGGAAAGTGTGAAAAATGAACATGAGAATAATATGAATGGGTTAAATTAGGAAAGCGTTTACAAAATGCCTCTTAGGTAATCAATGAATTACAAGATTATAAAAAAAATTTGCATAATTCTCTTATTTATTTTCAATATCAAATATATATGAAGGATCAATTAACTAATGAGCTCTAGATAAAATTAAAAGAAAAGTGAAATCAAAGTGATAACATGCTTGATGCAACATATACAACTAATAAACTCATACAAAAGGTTAATGCAATTTGTGATAGAAAGAATCTCATACAAGAGATTAATTCAACTTGTGATACAAATGAATTCATCCAAAAGGTTGATGTAAGTTGTGATATGGAGGATCTTATCCAAAAAATTCACACAACATGTGATATAGATGAAATCATGCAAAAGATTGATGAAAATTTCGACAAACAAGACACAATATAAATGGTTGATGCCCACTGTGATATAGAAGACTTGATAGATATGGAATATTCTAGTCTTTATTGATGAAGGAAATCATTGATTGAAGATGAGTCAAATAAGTAACACAAAATGAGAACAACAATAAAAAATGCGAAGAAGAAAAATAAAAACGTTAAGATATTTACAAGATGGTTATCACACCTTGGAAGAATTGTCATTCAACAAAATTAGACAGATTATGATAGGACAAAGGAAATAGCTTGTATATTCTAGATTATGAGTGCAGGATTTCTTGGAGATGTTCAAAATATTGGTAATGAGTGACAACATTGTCAAAGAGTTGGTCACAACAAGAGTTAGTGTTTTAATTTCCATTATCGTTTTTATTGTGGGAAGACAAATCACCTATTTAAAAAATGTCGAAAGTAGAAGCACATGAAGAAGATGATTCATTATGAATGGATAAATTAATGGAGATGGAATTAAAAAGTAAAGAAGTTGCATAGATCTTACTATCTATTCAAGATATAGGTAAAGACAAAGTTGCATGAAGGAATACCTGAAGCAAAATGATTTCAACTAGTTATTCCATGTGATTTTGGGCATAACCTAGATCCAATTATATATGCTCTCTGAAGTAAAATATGGTAATTTCCATCACCTAGTGGGGGGAGCATATTGATAAAAGGAAACTCTTCTGCACGAGTGAGTCAAGATGGTTAGTGGTAAGCCAAAGCCACCATATTTTTCAAAGTGGTTAGTGGTAAATTAAAACCAACACATTGTTCTAATCAATTTGGTTAGTGGTCATCCAAAACAACCACATTGTTCAAGTGAAGATGGTTAGTGATAAACGAAAACAATTGCATTGTTCAAACTAGAATTTTTTAGTGGTCATTCAAAACAAAAAAAATGTTAAAGTGAATATGGTTAGTGGTCAACAAAAACAACCACCAATATTAATGCAACCTGGTTCGTGGTCAACCAAAAACCACTAAATTAAGAGAAGAATTTTAGTGGTCAACCAAAAAAACCACCACATAAAAAATCCGAAGATTTAGCTTGGATCCTTTCAGCCATTAATCATTGAATAACAAAAGAATCCAAAGCTCTAGCTTAGATCCTTCCAACTATGACTTATTTAAGAATAGAAGAATCCAAATCTAAAGGTTCAATCCCTTCAATAAACTTCTTACTTTACACTTGACAAGCTAGAATATGAGATATGAGGTTGAAGATCTGAATTCCTATTAATTAATAAAAATTCGATTAGCATTTGGGATTTCTAGCATAGAAATTGTTCCCCTCAACATGAAATCAACAATGATTTTAGTTATTCATTGGTAATGTTAATATATGGTAGTTGTTTACTTCCATATATTAGTAGTTTTTTCAGGCATATCTCCATTGAAGCTCAGTTCAATAGTTTCAAATTGAAGATGACACAAGTTATTGGTACAATTATTTACACTTGTGATTAGGGGTGGGATGGTGGGGAGGGGGGAGACTGTTAGTCCTTAGACAATCACAAAGTCCAAGACCACAAATTTTATGAGTTGTAAACCTTACATTTGATGAGGTGTTGTTATGATCCATTTATAAGTTGTCAATGAGATTTATACCTAGAATGGTCAAAGTGATGTATTATAAATTCATATCATGATATCAATATAGTGTGTTGAATATGGCTTAAGCCATTTCCACCATATTTTGTCTTTCTTATGCTCATTCTCTAACTCTTATCACAAATTCCTCCATTGAATGATACCACTGAATGTTGCAAATAAATTAGTTGCATCTAAGATTTTAGTTAGTGTGCTTCAAATTATGCATAGTTTTCAAATTGATATGGAAACTCACACATGCCTCAGTAGTCACGAACATTGATTGCCTATCCTTGTATAAGATTATTTATATGTTGACATTGTTATACAACTTGGATGTGCACAAGGATCACCTTGAAATGAAAATAGTACTTTTCTTTATGTGGTTAAAGGATACCATCAAACCTGCCTATTAACTTTAATGGGATCATGATGTTGCAAGCCATAATAGAATCCAATGCCAATACAATCTCATCTCTTTCACATCTTAGGATGAACATGGCCATACTTTATTGGACACATAAAAATTCTTCATGCTTATGTTAGATGATTGACCAAAAAGGATACAAGACATAATTATAAATATCACTTTTTAGGTTGGAATTTTGGTTGGAATGCATAATATCCTAGTTATGTATAGGAAAGGATATAATTTTAGAGTACTTTTAGAACAACCATAGATGGAAGATATGCACATTGATGTATGCATGGAAAATATTTTTTTTAAAGTGAAATAGGGTGACACGAAACTTGAAATTTCTATCAACGATAGGAACCACATGTAGATTGAAACTTTCACACTTATATAGTTCAATTTTGAAGAATATTGCACATAGATCATACAGATCAATTTTAAAGTGGCTAAAAAATTATGTTACTTTGCCTCATCATTTTATCTTAATGATCAATTATTTGGCCTCGATAGGATCCTAAATTTGAATTTTATTCAAACACACACAATGTCATAGTAATATTTAAGAAGTATTGCTTTTCTTGGACCCCCTCAACCACGTATAAATTGTGCAACATCATGTGTAGCAATAAATAAGAAATCCCTGCCCATTTATTCTAGCCACAACGGCCAAAGGGGCCTTTAATTTCCTTTACCTTGGATGCTATTGATTTCAAATCTCAATAGCTTGACTTGGAATCCTGCCTAGCTTTCAAAATGAAGAAAAGAAAGATTGAAAATTTATTAGACAAAATTTAAATTTTCCCTATTTGGGAGAGTGAGTGGGCCAACCCAACAATACTTACATGCCAAGAAGTTAGTCAAATAAAATTTGTGTCAAAATTTGATCACTTAATGTGGTAAATATTAAAGACACATTTACCATTCCTTCTATTGAAAACATCATTATCTATGTATAGGAGAAATAATGCCAATTTTTCCATTAGTGTCACATTAACGAACATCTTATAGACATAACGAGCAAATAATCTCAATATTAACGTACATGATTGATATAAAGTCTTGGAAGATATTTTTGTTATCCCTATTTAATGGATCATTGTAGTACCTCTACCTCAACAGTTTGATAACATAAAAAATAAGGTTGTTGAAATTCATCGTCCTCATCAACTATATGTATGTGACATATGTAGATCCATTCTAGATCAACAAACACCCTCTTATCCCAACACAAAAATACATGATTGTTGCCATATATACGAGTGACATCTATAATAACTCCATTAACAATAGGTTCATCATCATAATGGCTGGAGCACATATCATCATCAATCTCCTTGATGTCCATACCCTTCCCTTGTCTTCCACATTTTGGATATCCCCAATCCATCCCACCTATTCTAGAGATATGCATTCTAGTTCTGCTCACTTGATAGCTTCTTTTTCTTACATTATGGCCTCCACACAATTCTTCTAGTTAGAATTAGCATGAATGTTAAGTTCAATAGAGTATGTTAGGTCCCTATAATACTAATGTAACCCTTTATTTTATTAGTAAAACCCATATTATATCGTGGGCCCATGTAGTCCCCATATTATTATTATTGTTCCCATAGAAGCCCACTATTGTTATTATTGTGCCCTTACATTATTATTGTTATGTCGGCTCTGATTATATTATGACCCCTTAGACTCCGATATATAGAAAGGAGGGCTTGTCATTTGTATCATCTAAGAATTTTTCATTTGTGTAATGTAAAGGAGTTTTCCCCCTCGAAGAGGCTTATTTCTAAGGCGTTGATCTATCTTTTCTATTTTTTGTGAGCTGGTTTCATAACATTTGGTATCAGAGCTTTGGATGCTAGGGTTTCGCTGCTCCAAACATGTCATCGTGGAATTTTTGCTATAACTTTTGTTTTGTGATGTTTCAGAAGCTAAAAAGAAACCCATTTGAGAAGAAATCTCATTGAATCTCGGGTTCGAATTTTAGATCTTGTCTCGCTATAGTTTCAGAGATATGTTATGAGGAAGTTAGGGTTTTATCAAGCTCCATAATTTCATTTAAAATAGGTCATTGTGGATGTTTCGCTATAACTTGTTCTCTACGAAGTTTCAGAAGCTAAAAAAAAAACCCATTTGAGAAGAAAGCAGTCTGAACTGTGGGTCGAAATTTCAGATCTTGTCTCGCTATATTTTCGGATATATGGTCTTAGGAAGTTAGGGTCTTTGAAGACTCCCGAATTACATATTAAATAGGTGACCTTGGGAAAGTCATCATAACTTTCTCTCTGAGCATCAAATTGAAATTTCGTAAGAAGTTGCAGAAATAGGATGGATTGTAGTTTGTTGTGTATATTTTTCAAATCCAAAGGTCAAAATAGTGACACGTGGCACTTAATACAAATGCTCTCTTTTGAAAAGGTATATAATTAGGTCATCTTGGGAGATTGTGCATCTCTTTCTTGGAGAATCCAATTTCGATTAGAGTGATGGAATTGGAAAGAGGACATAGAGGGCTACTGGGGGTCATGATTTTAGAACTGTAAGATCTGAAATTACAGAGTTACAGCCGTTTCAAGATCGATCTCCTAAATCAAGAAAAGACAATATGAGGAAGTTCGATGACAAGGATTCGGTAAATTGGATATTATATATGGAGCAATATTTAGAACCAGATCAATTTTTATGGTATAAAGGGATTTTTTCTCGGAAACCACTTGTTACATGGTCAATTTTCATGGAGGAAATGATAGCACATTATGAGGATACAAAGAGAAACACCTTCTTT
>APFE031624912.1:0-31615 GCA_000404065.3 Pinus taeda | reverse complement strand
AGAGGAAGTATGTCGAGACAATATTGCAGAGGTTTAATATGTAGGATAGTAAACCGATGAAGGTTCCTATTCCTATAGGTGTAAAGTTATCTGCTGAACAATGTCCCAAGACACAAGAAGAGGAAGATGACATGTCTCGTGTTTCATATGCAAGTGTAGTTGGTAGCCTGATGTATGCGATGGTCTATACTAGACCAGACATTGCACATGCAGTGGGAGTATTGAGCAGGTTTATGTCAAAACTAGGGAAGGAGCACTGGACAACAATGAAGCGGGTTTTCAAGTATTTGTGTGGCACTAGTGATTATGGTTTGTGCTACCAAGGAAGATCAAGATTAGATAGAGTGTTGGATATTCATGGCTTTGTTGATGCAGACTGGGATAGAGATCTGGATCAGAGAATATCTACAAGTGGGTATGTGTTTAACCTATTTGGAGGTGCAGTCAGTTGGATGAGTAAGAAACAATCTATAGTGGCACTATCAACTACAAAGGCTGAATACATGGAAGCCACTCATGCAAGAAAGGAAGCAATTTGGTTACAAAGATTGTGTTCAAGTATGGGGTTAGTATAGGGAGCTATAAGGATAGACTGTGACAGCTGAAGTGCAATTTTCTTGGCAAAGAACCTTGAATATAATTCAAAGACAAGGCACATTGATGTTTAGTATCACTTTGTGAGGGATATGATAGAAGACAAAAAGGTGTTGTTGGTAAAGGTGGACATTTTGAAGAATACCGCAGATGCATTGACAAAATCTGTGAGCTCTGAGAAGTTCTCTCTGTGTAGAGAAACAATGGGCATTGCAGGGCTGGATAAATGACTAAGCTCTGTTGTGGCCCCCCGTGGAAAGAAAACAACTAGTGGTAGAATGTTGGGTTGTGTTATATTCTTTCCAGGACTATCCCATGTAGTTAACCGAGGGGGGTTAGAAGGGGGGCGAAGCCCCCCCTTCAATGCGCCGATTGCATAGCGGGGGGAGTCACAGGGGTTTTGAGGGGTGCAAGTTACCCCACTCTATGGGGTCCGAGGCAGCGCCCTGGAAAATTTTGTTTTTGTACCCTACATTAGATTGGGTGGACCTACCTATGGTCTTGAGCATGTTTTTCGCACATGGTTTTGGACGCGATGGTTTTCGGTCCATGGTATTGGATGCTTCGACATGTATAAATACGTATTATAACATTGAAAGGAACATAATGAAAAATCAAGCTGGTATCCCGGTTTTGGGATCCAGGGGAAAATCTCTGTGTATATGTGTTTTATGTGTTATGCTCTTGCATTGTTTATTTTTTGTGTTTTAGAATTCATATGCAGGTAATTTCTGTACGGGGTTAAAACCTACAAAAATCTAAAGCTAATGTTTCTTAATGCTTCTTTATAGGTTTTCAATTCCTGTAATTGAATGTGATACAAACTTGGAAAATTGAAATGGAATGCTATATCATATTATCATCTTGAATTTAATTAGGATGAGATTGTTTGAAAGGTAGATGAGAACAATCTTTGGGGGAAGTGGGGTTTTTGGAAAAATTTACATAACTATAATGCTTCATGGTCAACACATCATAGTAAAGATGATCTGGATAAGGTGAGGTTGAAGGAAGATAGGCCAGTGGTATTGTTGACCATACTTTTTCAATAGTCCAAGAAGTAGAGTACAAAGCAATAGATCAAAAATTTTCGAATCAATGTCATAATTGAACTTCCAACATTATCATTTTAAACCGAATTTCTGCAAAGTTTATTGTAAATGATTCTAGTATGACCATTGAGTCATGTAATTGTACCTAGGTAAGCCAATTATTTTTGACAAAGGATTTCATCCTAGGAAGTTTTTTAACCTCCTTGAATTATGCGTGTCTGTAAACACAGATAATCAACAAAGTTTATCTTCTAGTTATAACACTAAAGCTAGGGTGGATTTATTGACAAGGTCTTATGTGAGTCCTAGTGTTTATCACGTCTATGTAAAAGTGCATTTAGGAATAAATTTA
Source organism: Pinus taeda (assembly GCA_000404065.3). Classification (NCBI taxonomy): domain Eukaryota; kingdom Viridiplantae; phylum Streptophyta; class Pinopsida; order Pinales; family Pinaceae; genus Pinus; species Pinus taeda. The sequence continues at coordinate 29,617 of APFE031624912.1, read as the reverse complement.
GTGCATGGTTACTCATAGTTAGACACCATGGCTAAATTATTTTATTATAAACACACTTGGTTTCATACTAGATCATATTGTTTCATAGAATTGGGTAATGTATTCAGGGCCTATGCCTAAAGGTGTTTTCCACTTCTAAGGGTTGATATTGTAATATTTTGGCGTAAAAAATATTTTAGTACATGGTTACTCATAGTTAGACACCATGGATAAAATATTTTAGGGTGGAAAAATTATTAATCCCCTCAAGAGCGAATTAATTAATTTTTCTGGCAAAATTAAATAGAAATCCTAAACCAGAAAATTGATTAATTTAGAGTCAAAAAATAATTTGAGGGAAATTAAATACTCTCCAAGTGGAAAGTAATAAGAAATTCGTGGGTCAAAAAGAAATTAATTTTTGGAGATCCTCCACGAAGGGAAAAATGGATATTTTAAGAAAATTTGACCCCTTGGACCTTGGTGGTTAAGTCAAAGTCAATTTTTTGAGGATATTAATCCAACATATTAATTTTTGGATTAATAAAAAAATGGATTTTAAGAGAAATTAGAATTTCCTAAAAAATAAAAGATCAAAAGTGGAGATTAAAAGTAGATCAAATTATTTTAGATGGATGAGATTATTTTGATGAGGATCAAGCCAACTAGACATTATTTCTACTTGGAGGGGTTTTAATCTCTCATTTTATATATAAGTAAGCTATTAAGCTTCTCATTGGTAAGCCCTAGTATTGAACCAAGAATGTTGCAACTCCCAAGGGCTCCTCAACTTAAATTATCAACTTGGGGTTCGTACAAACTTAGAGGTGACAATGTTATATGCAGAATAGGTTATATACTATTCATGCCACCCTCAGTCATGAAATTATATCAAGGTGTTCAGATACCATTCATCCTACTGTATTGTAGTGAAAGCGTGTTGATGAAAGAACAATTGAAAACTGGTTCTAGCTATGAAAGGGAAAATGCCATTTACTCAACCTGTAGATTCTAATTAATCATTTCATAAAAGGAAAAGGGCTAATCTACTTGCATAAGGAAAGCTAATCTATATTGAATAATTTATCAAAAAAACGTGTATCATCTACCTATTTCACACTTGCTTGAAAATCAGAAATCTAACTTGCATCATGTTTGTGATTGAAAAACACTAATTCTACTCTATTTTGCAGTGATAAAAAGGAATGGATAGAGTGGTCTAGGAGATTCTCTTGATCATAAAATCAAAACTTGGTGGCAATATTCATCTTGACTGAGCTAAGGTTGAAGTGGGGAGCAAAAAAAGTGAAGAAAAGTGGTGCTACATGCCTGCCATAGGTGGTGCTACAGGAGGTCCTGTATTGCTACAGGAGGTCCTGTATTGCTACAAGAGTACCTGTGATGCTACAGGAGGGGTTCCAAGAGCCTCTTTAGATTGGAGATGATGTATTTAGGGCATGAATAGGTGGATGAAGGTTAGAGAGAGTGAAGGAAGGTTGGTTTAAGCCTCCTAGCCAAGCCCATGACCTCTTAGAGGTCTGTCTTGCACCAAGATGAATGCTCATAGTGTCCTAAATTTACTAGGTAGAGTGACTATGGAAAAAAAGTTTTGGGACAAAATTGAGGCATGAAAATAGAAGATGGAGGATTCCAAGGTGGATGTGAAAGAGGTTCCCTCCTCTACAGATCAACACAACTCTGCAACCAACCACATGCATACATCCATTGATCATTAAAACAATGATATAAACTATGATGGAAAACATGAGTTGAATTTGAATAACATCTATTTTAATCCATAACACTACTCTAATCACTGAAATGACTTCTAAGCTACAAAAATAAAATGTGAAGAATAAAAAATAACATTCATCTATTTCCAAAAAACCATAAACACAATATTTTTGGATTGAGATTGTGAATCCTTCCAATCATACTCCCATAATAAAGGTGATGTAGAAGCTTGCAATCATAGGTTTTTATAGCTTAATCTCTACTGAAATCAAAGGAAACTATGAAATGCCTGGAAATAATAATAAAACACAAGTACAAAAGAGGGACCAAAGCCTTTGGGTTGGGCCCAAACCCAAGGGTCTCACCCTCTTAAAATAACTAAGATGTAGATTAATATACAAGTTCTCATTATCATAAAGTAAAAGTCTCATACATCACATAAAATTTCAAGAGGACAATTTCAAGCTCTGAGCTCAATAGCTACACATAGCTAAATAAAAACTTCAAACCCTAATGAGCTTTTCATCTTGTTTATTTTTATACAAAAGGGTAGCTGATAGAAACTCCCTTGAAATTAAGAATGATTTCCTCCTTGATCTTAGAAATGGTGGATCTGGTCCCTCTTGAGCTTCACTTGTACTAGGAGTTGCTCGACTGTCAATGAATTCAAATTGGTGAGAGAGGATGATGTGATCCAAAGCCCAGTTAGGGAGTTAAGGAGGTGGAAAAACCCCCTAAACACTCTCCCTATTGTCTCCATCAATCCCCTACATAGTAAACGCCTAAAAAATGCTTCTTTTTCCTGAAATTAAACCACATTAGGTTACATACTATGAAAAACACATTTTACTCTTCTTACTAAGTATATTATAACAAAAAATGTGAATTAATTTGAGAGAACGATAGTTTTAAGGTTGGAGGATGGCATGATGATCTTCAAGATATACCTATTGATGGGACTCATCATCACCCCCCTGTTGAAGGTGTTTCTCATCCTCTGAGAAACTTAGTCATTCATGTGAAGCTCTTTAATGGCCTTGGTGGCCTCTCTAACACCCCAAGGAACCTCAGATGGTGTGCCTTCTTATGGGTAAAAACCTGCATTTGTTTCTATCTCACTCCACTCCTTTTTCTCTTTTGTTTCGTCTATACCTTCTTATAAGCCTAGCAGAAAGGGTAGACTGAGTTGGAGTCCTATCCATATGATGTTAATCCTCCGCATGATTGTCTTTTACAATGGTGTTCTCTCCAAGGCATTCCTTAGCCTTTTGGGAGAGTGATATTCTTTGACTTGTAGACTACTGGGTAAGGCACACCATATTCTCTAGCAAGCTTGCAAACTCTTTGTTCCCAACATTCTAAAGGTGTCTTCAAAGTGCAGGACGGCTTTCTCCTCAGTTGCATTGTATTTGTTTCCAAAAGTAGCATCAGAGTAGATGAGGTTATGTTTGTTGATGATAATATTAGGGCTTATTAGCTTTGCTATGATATATAAGGGCTCCTTATCCTCTTTTGTCATTACCTTTTCCACCTCCTTAGCCCTTGTCTCCTCATGAGTCAAGCAAGATGCTAAAGCCATTAGCTGCATGACCCCAATCTTTAATTGGGATCCCAGAAATTTAGATATGTCAAAATGAAATTGTGCATGTAGAATTCAACTAACTTTACCCTGTCTACCATACTAGTTTGTTTTCAAAAATCAATAATTTTTCTGTAGTCATGAAAAGGCAAAGACCCATATTGTGTTATAGATTTTATTTGGAACTCGGACCACTATTATTTGAGGAAGAGAGCATACTATTTTGATGGTTTCCTGCATTGCAAGGCTTTGATAGAGATACTTTCCACGGTGGCAAGTTGTGTTTCTTTCTCATGCAACCTCTCTCTCAACCTTGTGTTTTATGCTTGTAGTTTCTCTTTCATAATAGACTCCCTTAGTCTCAAATCACTCAATTCCTTACCCATTTCAATGAATTTCTCCTCCATGAGGCCCACATCTTCCACATTCTTGGATTTGGAAATTTTCATCCACCTATGTGTTCTGCCTCTCTCTATCTCCATCTCATAGAGGAGTGGGACTACAATTTTTTCAGGGATAATCCTTCCTCCTTCAATAAATTTGTAGTAGGACCCCAAGCTAGGTGTGGATCAATACCTTGGAGCTCTTGGAGGTATTTTCCAACTCGATTTCAGGTGTCTTCTTCTTCCTGTAGCCTGATTTTTTGCTCCTGTAGCTTCCCCTATTCCTCCTGTAGAAAAATATGCCTTTCCTGTAGCAAACCCTGTCTCTCTTGTAGCTTATCTTATTCTGCTTGTTGAAAGGAAACTTGTTTCCTGGGTTTCTTGAAGGTCGCTGACCTAGTGGTGGGTCTACCCACAAATGCTACAGATGACTTGGTTTTGGTTTTAGGAGAAGTGACCTCCTCAATCTTTCTCTCACTGGGTCCTACTTATTCCTTTCTACTTGGCGATTCATCAATAATGATATTGACCATTGTGGTAGTTTGTAGTTTCCCCTTTCTAATTCTAGTGCTCTTCCTGGTCTTGAAATATAGGGGACCTTATCTTGATTGATTCCTTGTGGGCTTGAAAGGTGTGCCCAATGTAGCCCATGTTGCATCTAATTGTTGTTCAATATTCCCTGGAGATAGACTTATTTTATGTGGTTGTTTCTCTACTTCTTATGGTTTGGAAGTATCCTTAGGGTTCAATTTTTCTTCTACTTTATTCTCCCCCTCATATCCTTTAATTTCTTCTTCTCCTTCCTCGATCTTTGCTGCCTCTTTTTCCTCTATTTTTCTCTCCCCTTATTCTATTTTTGCTACCTCTTCCTCTGTTTTTAATCCTTATTCTTCTTCTGCATTTCCTTCTTTACCTCCAATGCTAGAGGCTAGTGTTTCTTTGGGTGTGATGACTTGGGTTTCTATGAAATTATCCCTATCCATGTACAAAAATTTAGTCCATAGAACATGTATCCTTAAGTGGCTCAAAGCATCCATCGCTATTAACTTGATGAGGCCATGGTGAGGTAAGTGATGGTGCTTTCCTTCTCTCACCTTTTGACTCATATCCATGATTGACTGTAGGAGGAAATGGGGAACACTAAGTCTTTGAGGGAGAGGCAATTCTGCCATGAAACTTAGCTCACAGAGCAACCTGATGTGGTAGGCATAAACCACACTCAACCTCCATTCACAAGATATATAATTGAGGATATCATAAGCTACCTCATCCAAAGGGTAAGGTAGGATTTCTCTTCTTACTTCATTATTATCTTCTACAAGATTCTCTTTCAAAATGAATAACTTTTTCCTAGCTGTGACACTCATTGCCTTGTCTTCTTTGCTCCACCAAATTCTTAGGGGTAAAGTGGTCACTCTGCTTATGGTTTCAGGAATTAAAGAGATGGCAAACCTTCTGATAAAAATAGTGGCATTATCTTCTCATTGAGAATGTAATGCCATAGAAAATTCATGGCTGAGATCATAATCATACCCCTTTAACAACTCAAAGGAGCCCAACCATTGGCATCTTCTAAAGATTTACACTAAAGGAAGGATTTGGTGAATCCTCTTGGAGTATAAGGGTTATCTTCTATTAAATCCTCCTCCAATTTATTCTATTGTTCCTCCTTGGCACTACTTAGGTGTGGAATTCAATTTTTTAAACGATCTCAGTGGTGAAACAATGTTAAATTCCTTGGTAGCTATTAGCCTCCTGCTCATAGCAGGTATTCATTTTTCATGATTGACAGTGGAAGTACCAAAATGTTCATCCTTTTCATGCTGAAAAAGTTCCATTTTTGAAGAATTTCACAGTTAAGGGAGGGCCAAACAGCTTAATCTTGGCCTCCCTAGGTTTAAATTTCTTGTTGTAGAATATAGAGAATCATTGTTTGTCCAAACAACTTAATCTTGGCAGATTCTTAGATAGGTAGAGAAGCAAGGGTGCTCAAAAGCCTAATCTGAGCCCCTAGATGAAATAAGTATAGATGTAGATAGGAGGCCAGTTAAAAGAAAAAAGTTGAAAAACTGGGTTTGCTAGTTCAAGTGCACCCAAACCAAAAGAAGAAAAAATGTTAGGTGTATTAGGCTGGGTAGGTAGTTTGAGGTTGCAGAAGCAGATTGGTAATCACTTATGGTCTTGTCGAGGAGGACTCATCTCATTTATGGCATTGGCACCAGGCAGTGACTTGATGGTACAACAAGCAAGGCATCTCTAACTCTCCCTTCTTCTTACTTCCCAAATCACTTACTAACATCCCCTTAAGACCTTGGGATCTACCCAACAAGTCCTGCTTTCAGCTCATTTGTGTGAAATGTCAAGTTAAGTTTTGACTTTCCTCAATGAAAAGAAGCCACATTTCTTGTGTAAAATTAATCTTTACACAACCCATCATTTCCCTTACATTTCCATTTCACCAAGTCATATTAATTGCTAATTTTATTATGTAACTCCCTATCTATCTCCCCTTCCCCTACTAAAACTATGTTAAAACAATTCCCCTATATACTTATCCCCTCCCCATGGTTGAAAAATAACCATAGAGTATCCCTTGGGAATTACTATGTTTGCCTGAAATTTAGTAAGAACCCTCCTTTGTCTTTAAAAACCGTCTTTCAATGCCTTTGGACTCCTTCCATGGCATAAAAACCTCCCTCCGATCTCATATTTTCCCCTTTTCCCTTCATAAAACCCACTTTTCTAAAGTTTCCCCCCCTCGCCGAATTAAATAATCAATAAAATGGTGCGCGGGCCCCATCCCTAAACCTTCCACCATCTTACCTGTCCCGTCAGCCATCTGATTACCCGTGCCCTAAGATCCCACTTTTCCTGCCCCGATGTGCCAAGGGTTAGCATCCGGGAGATGGGTGGTTTTCCCGTCGTACTCCTGCCACGCGTCGCCCTCCCGAATGTGGCAAAGCCCCCTCCTCTCAAACCACCTATGTCCAAAAGTGGTGCGCCTAAAACCGGATATTGCTTCCCCTTGCATGGCCATTTTTGCCTTGAAAGGGCAGAAAAGGGGTGATTTGACAGTTTCAAGAATATCAGAGGAAAGAGGAAGCCCAGATTCAATTAAAGAGTATCAGTGAAGCGGCAAAGAGTATCAGATCAAAAATAAGAAACCGGTGAAGCCACCTAAAGCTCTCAGACCACAGTTAATGCACATTAAAGCCACTCAAGAGTAGTGGAACAGAGACCAATGCGCAGTTATGATGAATGGACATCGCATAACAACAAAAGATAGATAGCCTCATTTTTTGAAGCAGCTGCCCCCAGCGCAGCATTAGATAGATATTTTTACATTACTTGCAAGAGAAGTTAGGTTAACTGCATTTATTTCCTTAGATCTTCTAGCAAATCTTTTTTGTAGATATTTTGCCTATAAATACAACCCTGAACAATGTGATTGGGGTTGGTGGGTTGTTTGGTTGATTTCTCATTTGAGACTTGTGCTGTAAATATTAAGAAATTCTGTAATCAAAGATTGCTGGAATGTTTGCATTTGAACTGGCTGGTTGTGCTTTTAATGGCTGAAGAACTTGATATGGAATTCTCGTGCTTGCTCACAGTTCAATAAGTCTTTCCTCCCTTTGTTTATCAGTTTATATGTAGCTGTATCAGCTATAATATCATAATCTAAGTTGCAGGAAAAAGGAATAGATCAGAACTGGTTTTCATGCCCTTTGTGCTCAATTCGTGTAACTTCTCTATGTTTTCCTCTGAAACAGTGATGAATATGCATTTTTAATTAAACATGTTTAAGTTGTTTCCTTCACATATGAATGCTGTCTAGGAATTCTTCATTGCCCTATTCAGCCTTCATCCATTTTCCCTCTTTGGATGGATGAGAGATCCTTAATTGCCTCTCATCCCCTGACCTCCATTTCATCCTTTTCCAACATAAAACATTACACCATGTGTAGCTATCCTGCTCCATATTCCCCTCTTCTACCAAAGAAAACACACCCTTCAGTTCACATTCATTGACTCCATGCCCAATGGTTTGAACTTCTTACACTTTGCATGCCAACTCTACTTGAATAGATCAACCATCCCACCAATCTAAATCAAAACCCATGTGCATCATATCTAGCCTAAAATCATCCCTTAAAAAAAGCTAAATCCTAAAGAGAGAGCCCTCTCTGACTGCTGGTAGGCTAGGACCTGCAGTCCAAAGCTTGGTTTGTGGTTACCTCGGCCATATTCCCTTAGGAGTCAAAGGGAACAACCTGAGTGATAACAGTAGTAGTGAGGGAGAAGGGTGCTAGAATTGATATCAACCAAAATCCTTTTCTTTGCTTCAAACCACAACAATTTCAAAAAGTAACTCCTATTGCTTAGTTGACTATTACATGCTATCAATTTGAAGAAGATTTCACATGTAAATGGATGTAAAAGCAATGAATGAGGATGTCACTTACTTCTTGTCAAAACACCTTTGTGTGTGTATGATGGTTTTGAGACAATTCTGAGCCACTGTGACTCCTTTTTCACCTTTCAATTTCTCCTGTATCTCCTTCTTAGCCCTCCTGTAGTATCTCAGACCTACCTGTAGCACCTGTAGACAAGGTTATAAATTTCTCGGTGGAACCCTAGGTGGTCTAATACAATAGCTTGTCCTTATTCTACCTATTTTTGGAATAAGCGATGGTGCAAATGAAGTCAAGCCCAATACATAATATTCTCTTTGGGGTAAAATCTCAGAGTTTTTTGGTGACATGGCATATATATGCGTTTACTTTTTTTGACCATTGTGCCCACTCGTAATAATTTCCTCTCTCCTTGTGATTATCACCCCACTCTTCATGAACACCACCTCACTTCGAGTTTAAATCTCCACATTGCATGGGTGACTAATACAAACTTAAGTTCACTAGCCGAGGGTGGTCAAGTTCACTGGCCACCTCCATCCTATTAAAACTCCTTTCTCATCCATTACACATTTTAGTCATTTTATGCATAAGGAATAGGTTGGGGTTTCCATAACTAAGCCTATTTGTGGATTGAATTTCTGGAGATGGTTGCATTCTGGAGCTGGGCCATATAACATCATGATCTTAGAGGGAGTTGACTCTTTTGCTTGTTTCTTATGCATGTCTTCATAACTTGATGAGACCTTGACTGATAACTTTGCTTTGTCTGTGAAGGTGCCTCCCTGATGTCTAATTTTCTACTGTTAGTGGAATGCCTTCCTGAGGATGATGTGTCCATTCCTGGTTGCAGACATGGCTCAATCATGATTATTATTTGTGGAAAGAAAAGATCTAAGATATTTTTGTTGTGACTACACACGTTGCTACAAAAGGAGTTTTCTCCCTGTAGCATTCATTTAATCCTCCCTTGAAGTTTTCAGTTTACATGGCGATGTTGAGGTAAATGATGGAAATCCATGAGGGAAGCGTTAGAGTCATGAGGAAGTAGTGAAGATATTGGAGAAACAAAAATAATGGCTTCTGTGTCTTTTTTTCTTAGAGGTAGGACAAAGTGGAAATTTTGAGCAAGTCTTGGAGAAATGGAGTGGATGGGTGATGATTAAATAATTGGAGGACCCATTTATCATTTCCTAGAGGCATCACGGAATTTTGGTATATTATTCTCATTGGATCCTGCTCCTGTAGCTTCACATGCTCCTCCTGTAGCATTACAGGACCTCCTGTAGCAGTACAGATCCTTCTTGTAGCATCATAGTGAGGAGGTGAAATTCAAATTTCTTGTTGATTGGATGGTGGAGAGAGATGGTTATATGAGTGGAGAGTATGGGGATGAGTTGTATGGTTGGAAGGATGCATGAGAGTTTGTAAGTTTTGTCCTGTAGCCATAAAATATGGCAATTGTGTGTAGTCCTGCAAAAAAAGAAAAAGGTTAGCAGGAATGGTGTAAGCTTCTTCCTTTTGTTCCTCTTTTCTCTTTTTGTTTTTTTGTTTTTTGTTTTTAGACAAGCATGTTGCCTCTGTGGAGGTTTTCAACCTGCACGCCTGCCCTATGCACCTCATAGGAGGTTTTCACTTAGGGATCTTTATTTTCCCCTCCTTTTTTTTCCTGGGATGCCTCAGAGAGTTTTTCAACCTTGGAGTTGGCCTCAGATGCCTCATAAAGGTTTTCATCCACGCCGCCTTATTATTATTTTTTTATTTTTCAAAATTTTAAGAACACCATGGACTTGGAAGCTATGAAACTCCCAATCACATTTAATTTTCTATTGACTGAACTAATAAATTCTTCCTTGGACATAGGACTTCTATATAGCTTCAACCTATAACCATTTACAAGTAAGGGAATACCTTTATGGAAAAATCCATTTTCATGAAACTTTAATACTATATATGGACCCAATCATCTTGTCATTATCTTTACTTTGAAATATTTGAACCTAGAATCATATAACAGGGTCTAGTCTCCTTCTTGAAAAGTTGTTTCTCTGATATTCTTTTCATGCCAGATCTTTCTTTGCAATTGTATGACTTCAGTGTGTAGGAGGGCCTGCATCCTGAACTCATCTAAGACATTAAGTTGGAGCAACATTTCTTGTTGTGTTGTAGTAAATTCTAAGTCTAACTAAGCTACCATTCTCAAAGTGTTATATTTAAACTCAATAGAAAGAAAAGCCTTCTTCCCATAAACCAAGTCATATGGAGTGAACCCAGTGGGGGTTTTCCAAGTGGTATTGTAGGCCAAAGTGACCTCTACTAGTATATATTCCCAATGTTTCTAGTTGATGCTAACAACCTTGGTGAGGATGCTCTCCAATGCTCTATTTGTGACCTCTACTTGCCCATTTTATTGAGGGTGATAGGCAATGGATGTCTTATGCTTAATATGGCATTGCCTCATGAGATATTCAATTAGATTTTATTCGAATTGTGCTCCTTGATCAGTGACTACCTCCCTTGGATACCCAAACTTGTGGAGGATGTTTTCTCCTAAAAAGTCAACCACCTTTTCCTCAGTTTCTTCTTTGAATGCCTTTGTCTTAGCCTACTTTGTCAGTAGTCAGTTCACACAATGATGTACCTCTTCTATCCTAATGGTGGATCAATTGGCTAAACAAAATCCATGCCCCACTTTTCAAATGGATCTAAGGCCACTTGAGGTTGTAGGGGAATTTCATCCCTGTGTGTGGGTTTTCCCATCCTTTGGAATTGATTACATCTAGTGGTGTATCTCCTTGCATATTGATGTAAAGTGGGGAAATAGTAACCAAACTGTAAAAATTTAAAGGCTATCCTCTCAGCAACAAAATTACTCCCACAAGGTCCATCATGACATGTTGAAAGGTTGTTAAAGACCTCTTCTTCCGTTACACATCTCCTCAAGATCTGATCTGGTCCCAATCTGAAAATATTGCCCCCAATCCAAGTGAAAGGAGCGTTTTTCCTTACAATATTTATTTTCTGTTTGGATCATAGATTAGGTGGGAACCTACTAGCAACCAAGTAGTTGGAGATGTCAGTGAACCTAAGAGAAAACAACGAGATGTCAAAGAGGTGTTTATATGGAAATTGATCATGCACCATCTCCTCATTACCTGTACCCAAGATTAGTCTGGACAAGAAACCCGCAACCACATTTTATTTCCCTTGTTTGTTAATAATAGTCAAATCAAACCATTGTAACAGTAAGAACCATATAATTATCCTAGCATTGACATAAGGATTATTCATAAAATATTTAAAGGTTCCATGATCATTATGAACAAAAGTTTGATACCCAATGATATAGTGCCTGAATTTGTTTAAAGAATGTACTACAACTAAGAGTTCTTTTTCAGTGACAATGTAATTCAACTAAGCTTTAGACAAATTCTTACTAATGAAATATATATCATAAGGAAATTTATCCTCTACTTGTCCTAAGGCTTCCCCACAACTTTATCTGATGCATCAGTATGGATATGGAAAGGCAGTGCCCATTTGGGACCCCTAAGGATGGGCGCAATGGTGAAATTTTCTTTCAACACTTTAAGGGCCTCTTGAAAGTTACTTTTCCAACAAAAAACTAAATCCTTGGCCAGTAATCCAAACAAAGGTGAATCCACTTTACTAAATTATTTGATGAACCTTCTATAATACTCAACTAATCCTAAGAAAATCCTAACATATCTTTTCTTCTAGGGGTAGGGACCCTTTTGATGATGGAAACCTTGTTTAGGTCAACCTGTATCCCTTCCTTAGATATGGAATGGAAAAGGATAGTCCCTACATTTATTAAGAATTCACATTTCTCAGGGATCAATGAGATATTCATTTCAATACATTTCTTCAACACTTTACACATATTAGAGAGAGCTTCCTGGAAGTCACATCCATAAGGAATTAAATCATCCATTTATATCTTAACATAGTCATGAATAAGTTAAACAAATATAATTTAAAGTGACCTCTGAAAATTAGCAGGTGTTGGCTTGAGGGGTCCTGACCCAGGTTTAGAGTTAGTTGCGCCAACCAACAAAGCCCTAAACTGCTACCCCTTTCGGCAACAACCTATGTAGCGTAGGCTGCAGTCTCACCTGAAGCAGTATTGGGGGATGATAGAACCAGGTTTCTGCATCCAGAGGTATATGTGATGGGTTTCTGTGATTCCTAAGGCTTTATTTCGACCTTCGCGAACCCTAACCCTTGAATTGTGGAAAATTATAGTAACATGCAGGAACATAATATAACCCTTCACAGATCACTTTAAACATTTATAACATCAAGTAAACATGTAGATCTAACACTTTCATGCATCAATTGAGCGTTTCTTCATATACATGCATAAAATAGAGTGAATACACAAAAATGCATAAGTAAACATAAAGGCACAAATACACAAATATCACTCCAAAATAGTCTTTATTAGATATAACCCTTCTATTATAGTCTCTTCTTCCCCACACAAAAAGGTACAGGGGCCCACACACTCATCTTGTGGACTTACCAAGGTCTCCACACGCACAACTGCAGGAGCCTTCCCCTTCGCCTAAGTACAGAAAACAAACTTTTCAGCCTCATACTAGTTTCCCATACAATGATATTCAATAATAAGTTACCTCCAATGGCTCTTTATGTCCCATTTTATAGCTTCTTCTTTTACAATACCATGGTTTGCGAACCATGGTTGAGTCACAAAACATCCTATCTTCTAACAAAATAAGGAAATAAAGTCCCTTTTGACTCCTATGACCTTTGTGCTCTGCTCCCTTAAAATGCGAAGACTTTATAAATATAAAAAAATAGTTACAGAATTTACCCTAGGGGACCTTGTCCCAACAGGCCCCCAACACAGATTCGTGACTCGTTCTTGAGTCACTCAGTTGGTGGCAGCTTGATCTTTGTCTACAACTCGCTAAATTCAATCTTTAACACCTACATGCATGCTGTTCCTTACACAATATCTTAACGCACTTCCTTGACCAGTTTTTTAGTAGTTGGGACTTCAACTGCAAGGCCCATGGTCCTTTGTGTCTACTGCATCCCTTTTAGCTTTCTCTACACTAACAGAGTCAACTCACTAGCCTCATCTGCCCACAACTATATCCATGAAGAGATTATCGCTTCCTTGCAACGTAACTCATCAATTTCATTCTTAATGAGTTTTCCTTCTTGTAATTTGGCGAACCCTTACATTGGGGCTAAGTTTAGTGTGGTCAACCTGATTTCATCAAGCTGTCTCTATTTTTCCTTGATGTTCACTTCGATATTCTATAGAATTGGATCCTCCTATAACGAGGTCCATAATTCCATGGCCTGTTCAAACAAATCAGTGCAACCCTTGACTGCAGCTTGCAAGGTTGCCATTTCCTCTTTGACAGAAGCTTCATGTCGCTCTCAAACGTCTGGGGGAGTACTGGGCTGCAGCTTTAGATGTAACTATGATATTTTCAGCTGCAGCTCAAACCTGACTTGACCGATTTCATCCTTAGACTCTTTAACTACAACGGCCAACCTTTTAATTTTCTTCGTGGAGGTCGCTTCTGTTGGGATCTTGAGCTTTTGAAGCTCACTGAAGGCCTATGCAATATCTGCTTCCAACTGCTGGCTTTGTGCTGCTACCTCCTCCCTTTCCTTGAGGACTTGCACCTTTTCCTCAAAGATTTGCAAGTTATTAGCCTTTACGACATTGATGACCAGTAGTGCGTGTTTCTCCCGTATGTTGAGTTCGTTTGAAATCCCTTAGTGAATATCATGTAGAGTCTGAATGGGAAGCACAACCAAATTCAGACTCAGATCCTTCATATGCAGTAGGTGTGCCCTTTATTCTACTGAGTCTATGCGCAGGGACCCTTCTGGCAGTTGAACGGTGTGGAAATCCAAGGTGATTTCTGCATCCAATATTGACCCACTCACTTGATTTAGGCTCGCTTACTTCACGCTAAACTGTCCCACATTGCTTGAAGAAGACTTGTTTGGACCTGCAACTCCTGCAGACCCTGATGTACCTTACCAAGTGTCTGTTGGTACTATTCTTCAAACTGGCCCCAAAGGTCCGTCGTGGTGTCGCAGACCACATCCCCAATTTCATATAAGTCCCCTTCTATGAGGACCAAAGGTGTCACGCCTGCTGATTTATTAGAATATTTCTTCTTGCATGGTCCTATGGAAGTCCTCTTCTTCCGCTTCTTGACAACGAAGGGGGACTCCAACTCTGCACCCTCTTCTTCTTTCGCCTCCGTTTCTTCCTCCACATGTGTTCACTCGATGTTTGATTCGTCAAGGTCAATGGTGGCTTGCGACGCAGTATTTTCCTACGCTACTTCTTTATCCTTGGCCGCCACTTCTTTTTCCCTTGCAACAACTTCTTTCTTCTGTGTAACCTTTTCTCAAGAGGAAGCCTTTTGCGCTTCCTTTTCTTTTCTGCTACTGAGGTCTGTGCTGCTGAACCTTCAACAACCTTAATGGTACTTGCACCGGCATTAGAGGGGTTGAGATAGTCACTTGGCCACTTGCTGAAAACCCCTAATATATCTTCCTCAATAACTAAGTAAGGGAACTTGTGCCATATGCCCATGGCATCCTTCTTTGTGCAAATTTATAGATTATGGAAACCTGCATTAAAATCAGTGACATTATCGTACTGCGTTTGCAAAGTGGGTGATAACCTTGGTCATTGGTTGATCACCATCCTTCGTTTTGTCTCAAACAAAACCCATAATATCTGGTAGGTCTGACTCTCGCTGAGGGAATTGGCTCTCTTTGGGCATCCTCCAGGCCACCAAAGTGATCAACAAAAACAACCGGGCATAGTGGAATGCCTTACCCTCATCTGGGGCCTTCCTATAGTCCTCCAGAAATCTTTACATAAGTATTGAGCCTATTTATACTAGACTCCTTTGGCATACTACGTAGCCAAAGAGACAATTGGTGCTGGTACTTTATCTACGTGGCACTTTCTCATGATCTTACCAGCTAAGATCTTCACAAAAAATTGCACCATTACATCTGAGATGGACTGGATGGAATAGCTGCATGACTTCTTCACCAGACCAAAAATCACTCTTCGTTTGGTCGACTAACCTCTTGTCCTGTGATTTACCTACAAACAACCCTGCAGGTTCCAGTCCATGGTATGGTAGAAATGTTATTCTATGGATCAACATATCATTGGTCAGGATGAGTTCTCCCAACCAGAGGCACCCATTGTGTACCAACATCAACAATTGGTGCACACAGATGGTGTTAATATTGACACGTCTGAAGTGTGGCACCCACAACATATTGAGGAGCCTTGCGGCCCCAACACCAACCACCCATTTCATTGGTTATAGCCGCGTAATGTCTGACTCTTCATAGTATAGTTTTGTTAGGTACTTGTTCGACGCCAATTGTGGAAATCTCTCATGGTCCCCCAGGTCCCAATCCTCCATTTTCAGATTCGGTATATGGGCCAACAAATTGCCCTCAAACAACAAAATATCTAGAAACAATGGTTTGGAAACCATAAAATTCACATTATCCAGATATTTTGGCACTTTAGCAGTGGCTTTTCGGGGTGGGATATACTTCGGCAGCCGAGTTATCGGCTCAACCTCCTCTGCATCAATCTCCTCTATGCCCTCACACAGTTCTTCATCATCGAGGTCCAAGGGCTTTGTTGATGGTTTAGACCAATCCATCTTGCCATTCTAGAGGATGTTAGTTGGGTTTTTCTGCGGTGATTGTCGCATTAGGGCTTGTTGAGGCTTTTTCTGCTTCTTATCTCCCACTGTGGAAGCAAATGGCCTAGGAGTTGGTGACCTAGGTGTAGTAGTCAGAAACCCTGGTAGATATAGGTTGGGCTAGCTCTGTCTCAGGGTGAGTTGCAGTCATTCTCTCAATGATGATCTTACGGTGCTAATCAGGCAAGTTTGCGAACTCCAGCTGTGAAAGGATTTTCTCCCAATCCTTCTTAGATATACAACACTTTACTTGGCGCAAAGCAAGGTGAAGAAAGTCAAGGAAAAATCGTAGGAAACAAAGTGTTCGAATGCGAAGCAATACGCCATATTTTCAGACCAATTTGAATTCAAATCCAACTGCTCCCACAATTCTTGGCCATTAATGCACATTTGGCGGCATATTTCCAAAGATATGCTCCATAAATGCTTTTCCCCTACTCCTTCCAATGGAAAAATCACCATCAAATCAGCTACAGTGCTTCCAATGACCACCTTTTGGCCAGGTTCTGTGGGACCCATCCACTTAGCGCAACTCCCCTTGGTGCCATCCTTCAACTTGTCACACAACCCATTCACTTTTCCTTTCTAACTTTCAAGCACTGTAGTTTATAGTCCCGTACTTCCTTGCAGCTATCGGGAGTACTAAGACTATCCCTCAATCATATAGTCATTGAGCAGGGGCAAGATCACCCCTGTACAACTTCAATCGACTCACATTGTCTTTTCCCAGAAATAATTCCCCTTCCAGTGTCATGAGTTGAAGTGTGCCTCCATCTATAATTTCCTTCACAACATATGGCCCCAGCGAATGCATTTGAAATTTTCTTGGGAAATTTGTGAACTTACTATCATATATAGCAGCACTAAATCTTCGATCTTGAAGGTGCGCTATTTGATATGGCGATCATGCCATGCATTTTCATAGTTCTTTTGCACTTGCTGATGAAATCCAGCCAAGAAGCTATCCTCCTCGGACTCAACGAGCGATGCGAGTCGTTCCTCCATGGTATCGCGATTGGGCATGTCCTTAATTGTTGCAACCTTTAAGATTAGCACTATGTACTCCATGGGTATTAAAACCTCTTACTCATATACTAATATGAATGGTGTTTGTACTGTCAACTTTTTGTAGGTAGTCCTGTATGCCCAGAGGACCACTGGTATAAACACATCCCAGTCATTTCGCTTCACGTTGCAAATCTTCGTCAAAGCGATTTCTAGAATTTTTTTGAAGGCTTCTACTATTCCATTCACTTGAGGGTGATAAGGAGTACTCTTCTGATGATATCTATGGAATTCCTCAAGCAATGCAACAATTGTCTCATTCGAGAAGTGCGTGCCCCTATCACTCATTAAAGTATTAGGGCAGCTAAATCAAGAGAGGATATATTCAAAAATAAACTTCGTGGCAGTAGCGGTGCTAAATCGTTTACAGGCTGTGCCTTCACCCACCTGGTTAAGTATTTAGTCGTAGAAGTGATATATATGGTCCCTGTTTTCTTCCCTAGTGGCTGTATTGGTCCCACAAAGTGTATTTCCCACTTATTAAATGCCTACAGGTTACTTGAAGATTCAATGGTAATTCATCTCTTCGTGATGGTCTCCCTATCCTCTGACAAACATCGCACGCCCTACAATATATTTTGGAGTCCTTATGCACAGTTGGACACCAAAGTCCTAAGCATAGGATCTTCTTCACAGTTTCTCTTCCTACATAATTTTCTACCGCTATTCCTCCATGCGCTTCTACAAGGATACTTTGCCATTCATACTCCGGAACATACCTACACAATATTTCATCAGATCCCATTTTGTATAAGTCTCCGGCAATAACATAGAATTCTATAGCTTGGCCCACAAGTTCTTTCTTTTGTTGCATCGAGTACCCTTCAGGAGCAGTGCATGTAGAAAAGAATTGAATTATATCTATGAAATGATCATATGCGACGTGAACTACGAAGAGCTGCGCATCAGGCAACCCTTCCTCCAGACTCGTACGCTCATCCCCATTCTCAATTCACGATAGGTGATCTTGACCAACATTCAAGTGCCCTGGCTTCACAATCATTAGGGGATTTTTGAGGTCTAAAATGGGCCTCCTAAGGAATTTATAAAATAATAGTGGAAATAATAAAATAATATTAGATTACATCATCAAATTTTAGAGGGAAAAAAGGAAAAACTATTTTTTCAACTTATCTCCCTATGGGTCTCCCCAAATTTCAATCGCAAAGTTGGTCTTACTCTAGTCCTCCGACACGATCTTGATCTAATGGTACCTTGAGAGTCCATCCGTGAATGAATAGGCTTCTTGTCCTCCAACATTCTCTAGTACCTCATTCATGAATGGCATAGGGAATGGATCATGGACACATGCATCATTTAACTTCCTTAAGTCTATGCACATCCGAATTTCACCCTGCATTTTTTTCTTGAAACACCATGGGACTAACTCAGTTCGATTCCTCAACAGATTCAGTGATCCCAACTTCAAGAATTTTATCCAATAATTCCTTCCACATTTTTCCCTTATAGTTAGGATTTAATTGGTAGGGGCACTATTTCACTAGATTTTCATCTGGCTTTTGAGTGATATTCATGAATCCCTTTTAGATCAGAGAACTTGGTGGGAAACAAGTCCTGATACTCTCGCAATAGCTCCATGACCTTATCTAATGTATGTTTATCCCAATAGTCACCTATGTTCGCAAACTTCCGCTGTGCTTCTGATCCAATATTCACCTTCTTGGTCTTTAAGGGCTCTGATATATTAGGGATTTCTACCTTAGGGTCCCCCAACTTCGCATTTTCGTTTAGACTCAGGAAGTGGGCGTTCCTGAGATCTTCTTCGCCATCCTCCATGGTCACATTGTAGCATTCGAGTGCATCGCGCAACTGCGTACCCCAATCTGGTTGTACCCATTCAACCGGTTCTTCAGGAATTTTAGATATAGAAGGCTTGATCTCCTACAATGATTCATATATACACTCAAACCCATCGTCAAAGCTAAAAGTTAATAAAAAACTTTATTTCAAAACATCCCATTCCGCGGTTTCGTGTCACAGCTTTGTTTCCAGATGCCATTTCATTGGGATTGTATCCAAAGTGTGGCATAAGATATGAACCCACTTCGGCTGCGGTTCTTCTCCCCATGCTTTCGTCCAACGAGCTAAGTGCTCACGCAGATCATACTTCACTGTGTATTTCTCCACAATGTAGGTATTAGAGTACCCAAACCTCAACTTCATCATTCTTAGATACTCCTTCCAATCTACAAAGATGTTCTTATACGTGCCCCACCAACTGGAAGGCGTAGCTCGTAGCGCAATGTCTAGCACTTAGAACTGATGTTCCTCTAGTACATCCCTTTCAACTTTATATAGAAATAAATTGACATCCTCTAAACCATCATAATATGGTAAATTGCATACCTCGGTGGATATACATCGTAGCGATTAGGTAAGCCTGTTGCAATGTAGCGATGATACTTCATGCAATCGGTTTTGCGAGTGCTCAAGATCTTCATCAGAATCTAAATTGAAATAACTACCCCTTTCCCATGTGATCCGTCCATCTGCAGTAGGGTTAGTTCAGTCCTCAACCCATGTAGTGATCTTGTAAATCTTATCAATGTTGTCCTCTTCCTTATAATCTCAGACTGGTTTAGTATATCGTGCACCCTTAGCCGGATCCAATGGAACAATGACCCTTAGCTCCTTCTTTTCAAATGTCATTTTACTCTTTTTGAGGTTGATGACCGCATTCATATCAAATGCCCAATCAATGCCAAGTAGTGATAGGTATGCGTTACTATCATCGACTATTTCAATCATTTCAAAATCAGCTATGGAGCTTGCCCCTTCAATATATATCGTTACCCTATATAGGCACCCCATAGGAAAAATCTTTTGTTGTTTTTCCATTCCTAGCTGGATCAGGGACCATTGTAGCACGGGTCTCCCCATTCTCTCCCAGATCTGTCTCGGAAAAATGTTCGCATCAGACCCCAAATATATAATTACTTGGTCCATATCATATTCTCCGATTTGCACAGTCAACCTCATTTTAAGGCCCGTTCTCTTCTTGATTTTCCCGCCTTGTGTATTGCGTGCTACTTAGGCAGGGGTTTATTATTGCCAATGCAATTATCTATCAATTCCTGTAGCCCTTCTACTACCTTCTTATCCCTTAGGACCTTCATCTAGGTCTTTAACAATGATGCTAACAACATGGGTTCTATGTCTTGCATGGTACTAATTCCTTCAGACTTCTCTGTGCGTGTACCCTGGGTTCCTGATGTAGAAGCTTCTGCGAAGCTCTTCTTAGCCTCCACAAATTCTCCTTTTCTTTATCTAAATCAAACCCAACTTAATTATCAACAGCTTTGCGTACCCATCCATCGACTCACTGTTTCCCCTTATCTTCTGCAGTAGCTATACTTCTTCGTGTAACAATATTGACACTGGGCCCATCTTCGCAAGGCTCCGACCTCATCATTTGGATGTCTTGCGTAGGCTGCTAGGTCTGAGTCTTCTTTTCTTACATCTTTGTGATAAGAAATGAGAAATATTCTATAACATGGTCAAACCATTGACAATATTGACAGGAAGGGTGTGTTGGATTTTGACAATCACGTGCAAAATGACCCACTTCCCCACAATTGTAACAAATGATTTGACCGCGACCCCTTCCATCTCCACCTCCTCACCCTTGGAATCCTCCGCGCACTGCAGTTGTGCCCTGATCTTGTTGAGGACGAGTCTCTACCTTCATTCTATACATAGGGGTTCTATCCATCATCAATTCATAACTTCGACAATGACTCTCAACATGATCTACATATTTACAGAAATTGTAAAACAACTTATGGGGGGGTCTCTACAACTTCTGTAGTAGATGAAAATTATTTGTTGCATGCTGTCCTCTAACCTAAAAAATATCATACCATGGTACTACTCCCATGCTCGACCCAACATTATTTTCTGGCTTTAGGGGGAAAAGGCTTTTAGGGTGCTTATCGTGACCATGGCCTTAGCATTTCAAGCATCAAAATTCTGCGTGAACCTCAGTCTAGAATTCCTTTCCGTTTTTGAGGCTTTGTAACTCCATATGTAAGCTAGGAAAACTGTGACTGAATTTGTTGCACCCCGAGATTTGTATCTTAAATGGTCGAAGCTTCCAATCTCACAGAAATCTCTAATGCTTCAGCCTATGTGCCAATTATCCGCTGTGATAACGACAATCTCAGATGGGGTAATAGCGAAGAAATGTACCAATCCCTATGTTGATCATCATTGATCTGCATATTAGTTTGCTGGAGCAGACACATCAGTCTTTGATCAACGTCCCATGCAGACTCATTTTCCTTCTTCTAGATATCTTTGACAGGGAAAATTTTAAGGGATGGAAAATTATCTTGAAGTTTAAAAACATTGGGGAATCTCACTAGTCGCTAATATGCAAACTATAAAATGTTTATTCATATATCAATAAAATTACTCAAAATAAAATTTATTTTATATATAGTCTCTATATAATGTTGGCGACTTTTAAGGTAAAATACTTTTATATTGTAAAATTTGGGCGAATCATTTTTGGAAAAATTGGAAGTTGGCGAATCTTTATTTTTTTATTTATTTTTTGTTTTATTTTGTTTTTGTTTTTTGTTTTGTTTTTGTTTTTGTTTTTCTTTTTTTTTTTGTTTTTTTTTTGTGTTTTGTTTTTTTGGAAAAATCATGGAAAATTATCCCACCTGCGAATATTTGCCCCTAAAATTTTCCATGTTCTTTGACCTCTGTCATTTTCTGGGCTTGGACTTAGGCTTCTTAAACTCATTGTTTAACACTTCCTATATTTCCTTCAGAGTCACATTTGGACGTGTCGAACAATACTTGATATACTAGCTTAGCACTCTGTGTTGTAGTGCTGTAACCAACTACGCTTTCTCCAAGTCATCATCTGTAATATGCTGTGACTTCCATACAACATTTGCTAGAATCCAAAACTATTCAGGGTCTTCAGTCCCTAGACCCTTAAATACAAGAATCTTCATTACATTTTCCATGTTAAATGATGGAGGTGGAGGTGGTGGCAGAGGTGTAGGTGTGTGAGGCAGAGGTGGAGGCAAAGGTGGAGTGGATGGATAGGGTATTCCTATGATACCTTGACTTACCATCTGTGGTGCACCTCAGGGTGTTTTTAAAATACTACTTTCATCTTCACTATCAGATAATCCCAACAGAGGACTATATTCAACACCAGAATGTAAACTTCTTCTGAATGGTCTTCCACTTCAAGTAGTTCCAAACATCAATTCAATGGCATAACCTATTTTTCACACAACAACATTTTAATCCAAGTCTTCAAAGACTTTAGATACTTACCTCTGGGTCCCTTAAAAAACCAGCATTCAACTTTGCTATAACTGGTAGATGTATCGATCGTGAACTCAATATTGAATCCTCCCAGACAACTACCGATCCAGTAATTGAGATGTTGTTTTCTGAAGCCTCCAAGTGCTTCACTAGTTATGGGGTCCACACAATAGGGTTATCTAGCTTCCACGTACCTTTATTTTCCTCCAATTTAAACATCCATTGGTGTAATTCGCATGGAAAAGAGCAGAAGAAAATTTCTTGCTCGTCTGTATATAGGTATCTATTCATCCACTCTTCCTTGGACAGGCGTTGATCCCTATTTTCCTGGGCTACAAATTCGTGAAACTTCCAATCTATCCACTTTTGAATTTACTTCTTATTTGGGAACCATTTATTCGATATCACACATTCCTCAAACAGATTTTGGTCCCAGTAACATAACAATTTATTGGTTAGAGGGGTCTTGACGTAGGTTCAGAGTTAGCTACACCAACCAACAAAGCTGTAAAATGTTGGCCCTTTTGGAAACAACCCACGTAGCGCAGGCTGCAGTCTCACCCAAAGCAGTATTAGGAGATTACAGAACCAAGTTTCTACATCCAGAGGTCTGTGTGATGGGTTTTTTTGATTCCTAGGGCTTTATTCTGACCTTCTCGAAACCTAACCCTTGAATTGTGGAAAATTACAAAAACATGTAGGAACGTAATCTAACCATTCATAGATCGATTTAAACAGCCATAACATTAAGTAAACATGTAGATCTACCACTTTCGCTGATCAATTGAGCATTTCTTTAGATAAATGCAAAAAACAGAGCAAATACATAGAAATTGCATAAGTAAACATAAAGGCACAAATACACAAATATCACTCCAAAATAGTATTTATATAATCATTCTGTTACAGACTCTTCTTCCCTGTGCATAGAGCTGCAGAGGCCCATGCAATCAGCTTGCGGACTTACCAAGGTCTCCGTGCACACAGCTGCAGGAGCCTTCCCCTTCACCTAAGTATATAAAACAATTTTTTTTGCCTTAGACTACTTTCCCATAGAATGATATTCAATAACCAGTTACCTCCTATGACTCCTTTTTATAGCTTCTTCTTTTACAATACCATGGTTCGCAAACCATGGGTGGGTCAAAAACCATCCTAGCTTCTAACAAACTAAGGGACTAAAGTCCCTTTTGACTCCTATGACCTTTTCACTCCTCTCCCTTAAAATGTGGAGACTTTATAAATATAACAAAATTAGTTACAAAATTGACCCTGTCCCAACAACAAGGGAATTTGATAGACCAAATGGGAGAACTCTATAGGAAAAAGGGCCTGAGGGGCATGTAAATGTGGTCTTGTATTGGTCTTCAAGGCTGATTTGGATCTGATTGTATCCACTAAACCCATCCAGGAATGAGAATAATTTCTTCCCTGCAAGGCCATCTAGGACTTGGTCAATGAGAAGCAAAGGAAAATGGTCCTTTTTTGTAGCCTTGTTAAGTTCTTGGTAATAAACATAGATTATCCACTTCCAATTCTTCTTGGGAAATAAAACAAGAGGTGACACCCACTTACTATCTAAAATGGGGTATATGAACCTTGCATCCAGTAGCTTTTGTAATTGTTTTTTCACAATGTCCTTAAGAGCTAGGTTCATCTTTCTCTGGGGTTGGCGCACAAGCTTTCATCCCTCCTTGATGTAAATATGATGCGTAAAAACTGAGGGATGGAAACCTTTCATTTCATTATAATCTTAAGCAACATCATCCAGGTGTTCTTAGTACATTGTACAACTATTATTCCTATTTGGCTGAGAGAGAGGGGTTGATATTTAAAGTACTTGATGGGCCAAACTCTAAAATCTTGATATATTCTAGACTTGAGTCAACAGAGCATAAATAAGTCTAAGGACTACTCCCAGATTTTTTCATCAAATCATCAGTTGGTATGGGAGTGGGAAGTTGATTTTGAAGGATATGGTTAATAAGGTCATCTTCATCAAGCTGTCCCCCTCCTATAGAAGTATCTAGAGTGAAGACTCGGTAGGGGGTTGTATGATAAAATTCATCCTCCTCTTCTTCCTCCAAACATATGGGTAAATCATGTTCAATATAAGGTTGAGAAAGAGGATACAAAACAAGTTGTTTGGATAAATGTCTATTCTTGTTAGTCATTTTCCCAGTCCTACAACTAATGTAGGCATCAATAGTGGCCAACCAAGATATTCCTAATATGAGAGGATATTCATTAAACTTGGTTTTGGGTTGGAGAAACAAGAAATTAGTAGGATACTCCCAAGAGTCAATGGAGACCATAACATATTCAAAATTCCCTCAGGATCTATTATGGATCTATCTGGAAGCTGTAGCACTGTGGTGGTCTTCCTCAAAGCACCTTGGAGATTGAGCCTTAGCATGGTTTCCTTACTCATCACATTGATTAAAACCCCAATATCAATAAATGTATTAGGGACTATAATGCCATCAATGTGCACACCCACTATTATGCTTCTAGGGTCTAGGTATTTCGAGAAGATCACAGTTACCGGGAATAGTGTCCACTCGGATGATGCTATTTGCTAAGATGGGTGGTGTCATGCAGAATGAGTCGATCTTGTAGACAAGATAGACCTTCCTAGAATCTAAAGAAGACCTAATGACAAGCAAACCAGCCAGACACTATCTTTCTCTAAATGTGCTTTTATAAATAATGGCAAACAAGTGTGTTTAAGGCCTACCTTATGTCCAACGCAAGTTTGGGATGCCTTCGCTCCTTTGATCCAAGTAAGTTCCTTTGTCACGAACCTGCAAACACAAACAAGGCAAACGATTAAATAGCACCTGAATAACTAGTATTATAAAACATATTTAACATGAAAGTCAAGGAGTCCATGAAACAAATAACATGAGATACTTGTTGAGAAAAATGAGCTTGATTGTATTAATTCAAAGAAGAAGAACTTTACAACCTTTGCCTTGACGCTGTACAAGCTCCTCCTAGGGTCCAACAAGAAGTCTCCTCTACTTTGACAAGTTTCACTCACTCCCCAATGAAGCCAAAAAGGTATGTGATCTCTCCTCTTAAGCTCAACTAGGAAGTCTTGATTTCACCAGCATTTACCCTAAAAAACGTTCAGCTTCTAACCTCTCCAGCAACTAACCCAATGCCTCAATTTATAGTGCAATGGAGGGAAGTTACTAGGTCCTCCTTCAAAGGGATAAAATCCTCCTTCAAAGGGATAGCTCCTCCTAACAAGGGATTAGCTCCTTCTCTTTTGGGATGCATGAACCACTTTGGAGCGAAGAATCCACGTCAAAATTCCTTCTAGAATCATCTAGAATTAACCCAAAGTGAGTTTTTTAAGATAAAAATTGCACCTTTTGACTTTCACAGGGGTACGCACCCTCCCCCTTACATATAGAGCATATAAGTACGCAGGTACTCTGAACAAAGGGTGCGGGCCCGCAGGCAAAAGTGAGAGAAAGTGCAGAACCAGAGTTACATTGCTTTTTTATGTCTTTCTCTCATTTCCAAAGCTTGTTTTGAAGAGCTGAGGTCTGAGACTTACTTAGGAGGTTGGTATAGGTGGTGATAGACCCATACTGACTGCAAATAATCAAGGTGATGATATTTTTGTGTAACACAGAGCCTATTGGAAACTCAAACCACTCCGATATGGTACTTACACCATTACCAAGGCTATGGGAGACAATGCATTTGAGCTCATCATTTCCCCATTCCTTGGCCTGCACCCAGTGTTCAATGTGGACTGCCTTTGGCCATACTTTCCACACTCGCTAGTAGAATATCCAACTATAACGAGTTGTCAAAGTAGGCCAACTCCTCCACCAAGGCAGACCAAGTTTAGTAGAAGTTTCCTCATCTCATGGAGGAACTCAACGCAATGGGGATCATTGCTTCCTACGGGGGGAGGAATGATCCAAGTGGATATTGGTGGCCGCTTGCCAATTCCACTTGGACCCCCACCATTGTTTCTTTCAGCTTTTCAGTTTCCTTAATTGTAGCACAGTTTACTATTTTTAGCAGTTTTTTAAGTCCTGAACTTCTAGAGCCGTTTGGAGGCCCTAAAGGACGTTTTTTTTGGGAAAACTGAGAGCAACATGGGGCCATGGAATATTTTTTTTCTCTTCCCAACGTTGTAGTCCTTAGAGAGATCTTTTTAACAAGGTATTTTGCTCATCAAATGGATATCATATGCCAAAGTTACGACCCTGGGAAGTTGATGTACCAATTTAGCTTTGGCCCATTAAACTTCTTGTAAGGTGCAACATTTTCCTTCTCACTTGCATTTTGAGGCCTTGTTCTTTTCGACTTCCATTTACCTTTAGATTTTTCTTTCCCTTTCCAAACTCACTGATATTTTGTCTTGCGCTTTGACTGCTCATAAAAATTCTTTACTTTCCCAATAAATTCTTCAAGCAACCAAGGCTCATCATACTCAATCTAATCTCTAAATGCTGATGGAAATCCACTAAAAAATATCCAAACTTTGGCCTTCTCGTCCTTAAGATATAGTACACACCTCAATAACTCCAAGAACTTAGTCATGTACTCCTCATTTTTCATTGATCCCATCTGTAGCTCATATACTTCCTTGGATTTGTTGGCATAGTACCTCTCTGACAAGTACTTCTTCCTGAAAGGTCTCTTCAATTCATGCCAACTCAACTCCTTTGTCCTAATGTCTCTAACCCACTTCACATCTTCCCACCAAGTGTCTGCTTTCCCTTTGAGGCTGAAGATAACTATTCTGGCCTTCATATTCTCTGTGTAATCATGCATCTCATAGAGCTTCTTCATCCTAAGCAGCCATGCCTCTGCATCCTCCGGCTTCTATAAATCTACATCAAAAGTAGGTGGATTTTCTTTCTTGAACTCATCTAGAAAATATCCCCTATCACTCCTCCTGTAAGGATGATAATGATGACTATAATAGTGCAGATTAGAACCATAACTAGTATAGAACCTCCTCTCCTATCCAAAGTATCCAATATCCTGTTCGCATTATGACACAAGTGTTGTCCTTGATGGCAACTCACTAAGATGACATATCATAGTTCAGCAGGTTAACAGCATAGGGTTACAGATCAGACTTCACAGAATGAGGAAAGAGAGCTACGCATAGGTTCACCTTGACAAAGTAGTGTATACACGTGGGTTAACAAACCAAAAGGAGCGTATACATACACACACACTTTCACAGAATGAAAGGCATGTATATCTTGGAAAACTAAGTTTTGGTCCAAGGTATTTGGTCCATGGTATCTTGATCCATGGTATTAGTCCAAGATATATGGTTTGAGGTATTTGGTCCAATGTATTGGTCCTAAGTGGTTTTGGTCCATGGTATTGAGTAAGGCCTAAGACTATAAAAGGAGGAGAAGATCATTAGGAAAAAAACACTCAAGCATTGAATATCTGATGAAGAACAAGATCTAGTATACAAATTATTGGGTTATGGTGCATAGCTGGATCTGAACCAAGGATGAAACTTAGCACATGATGAAGGATAAGATATAATGATGGGTCAAGATCTTAAGGCTTGAAGTGAAGAATCTTTATGTAGTTTGATCATTTATTAGAATAACTGGCACATGTTGTAGTCTATAAATATAATGATCTAGGTATAACTGAAGTCTAGAACTGTTATAATGTTTAAATCATCATTTACATATCTATACACAGGTTCATGTAGAAAAGGCGCATATACACGTTGGTTCTGCATATCAAAACAACGTATACATCTTAAATTTGATTTGCATATCTGTACGCATGTTCGCCTTGAGAAAAGTGCGTATGCACGTAGGTTTGACAAATGGAAGTAGCGTATACCTCATAAAATATGTTTTAGCTACTTTTGTTTGCTGTTGCAGTGTCCTGGGTTATGTCTTGGGTTCTAGTTACTATATTCTGGTTACAACATTTTGAAAGATCAAATTGAAGGGTTTTCAAAGCGATTGATTGATTCAGTTGTGGTTGGTGCAAAGGAGATTGGTTGATGCAGATATATTTGATTATTGAATGAAACGTGATCCCTGGAAGAAAAGAGAAGATCTAATGATGGGTCAAGATCTTAAGGTTTGATGTGAAGTATCTTTATGTCGTTTGATCATTTATCAGAATAATTGGCGCACGTTGTAGTCTATAAATATGATGATCTGGGTATTACTGAAGTCTGGAATTGTTGTAATGTTTAAATCATCATTTACATATCTATACGCAAGTTCACTTTAGAAAAGGCGCGTATACACGTTGGTTCTACATATCAAAACATCGTAGACATCTTAAATTTGATTTGTAGATTTGTATGCAGGTTCACCTTGAGAAAAGTGTGTATGCACGCAAGTTTGACAAATGGAAGTAGCGTATACCTTATAAAATATGTTTTATCTTCTTTTTTTGTTGTTATAGTGTTCTAGGTTCTGGCTTGGGTTTTGGTTACTGTATTATGGTTATAGCATTTTGAAGGATCAAATTGAAGGGTTGTCAAAGTGAATAATTGATTCAGTTTTGGTTGGTGCAAAGGAGATTGGTTGATGCAGATATATTTAATGATTGAATTAAACATGGTCCCTCGAAGAAAAGAGAAGGTTGTAGCCTTCTATAGGCTGGCACCTATGTACTAGTAAACATATCAACTAGTACAAGGGCTAGGGGGTTGTAGCTGCCTTCCAGGAGAAGCTGGAGAATGAGAAAAGGTTGTAGCCTTCTCTAGGTAGTGTTAGAGCTTGAAATTTCACCTCAGGCTGAAAAAGGAAAACCTCAAGGCAACATCAAACCATTTAGCCTCGTAGCTAGCCCTACGGGGTAGGAGAAGGCTCTCTCCGGTCTATCTCGTAAAATCTTCAATAGATGAGATGGCCAATAGGGTAACACTAATTTTAGGCTAGTAAATTGATCAAAAGGGTTGATTTTGGGGTTTTTGGGTTTTTGGTGGCAAATTGAGGAGAGGGCAATCTTGGGTGCGGGGATGGGACACAGTTTCTGCAGGGGGTTCCTTGGGGTGAGGTAGGAGACAGTGTTGATGCCTTTAACTGAAGTGGATGGTCAGGAATGAAAGAAGGAGAGCTAAAGAGAGAAAACAATAACTTTGAATTCTATTTAGACAGTAGAAACATTGAAATTAAACAAACTTAAAAGCAGAGCATGGCAAGCATGAATTCTTACTTTAACACTTCATTTGTTTAATGTGCAGAAGTAAAGAAAAGAAATGGATCACATAAAAAAGCTTACAAGAACATTGAGAAACACACCATCAACACATGAGTCCACAAGAATCCCAAAGAGGACTGCAAAACCCTGGTCTTCCTTAGCCAAAAATTGCAGAGATACAGTGAAATAATACAATGATAGCTTCTCCCTCAAGAGTCC
>APFE031624905.1:218298-247111 GCA_000404065.3 Pinus taeda | reverse complement strand
ATGAAGGAATCAGATATGGAGACATATGCGGTGATGTTCAAGGGAGTCGAAGGTGATGGAGTGGGGATGCCTGTTCCAGCTGAGATTTCTGATGTGCTGGCCGAGTATGTGGATTTGATGCCTGATGAGCTACCAAAGAAGCTTCCACCAAGGCGTGCAGTGGACCATAGCATTGAGCTTGAACCAGGGAAGCAACCCCCGACAAGAGCACCTTATCATTTATCAGGGCCTAAGTTGGAGGAATTGAAATGACAGCTAAAGGAGTTAGCTGATGCAGGTTTCATTAGACCTTCGAGGTCCCCTTATGGAGCTCTGGTATTGTTCCAGCGGAAGAAGGATTCCAATGAGCTACGGATGTGCTATGAATACCGTGCATTGAATAAGCAGACGATGAGGAACAGGTATCCTTTGCCATTGGCTGCTGATTTCTTTGACAAGCTTGCGAAAGCCCGAGTGTTTTCCAAGCTGGACTTGAGGCATGGGTATTATCAGGTGCGGATAGCTGAAGGAGACGAGAAGAAGACCACGATAGTAACAAGGTATGGTAGCTTTGAGTTCCTTGTTATGCCATTTGGGTTGTGCAATGCTCCTGCTACGTTTTGCACTTTGATGAATGATGTTCTACGACCATACTTGGATTAGTTCGTAGTAGTGTACTTGGACGATATAGTGGTGTACAGTGACAACATGGAGGATCATAAGAAGCACTTGGCGATGGTGTTCAAGGCACTGAGGGAAAATCAGTTGTTCATGAAGAAGTCTAAGTGTGTTCACTCAGACCAAGATTCTATTCCTTGGGCATATTGTTGGTCAGGGGCACATACGGATGGAGCCGAGCAGAGTGAAGGCGATAGAGGACTGGGTTGAACCGAAGAATGTTCATGAGATGAGGGTGTTCTTGGGCATGACCAACTACCAATGGAAGTTTGTAGAAGGTTACTCCAAGGTGACATCAGCACTGACAGAACTATTGAAGAAAGACAAGAGGTGGTGTTGGACGGATAAATGTCAAAAGGCATTTGATGATTTGAAGAGGAGGATGGTTACAGCACCGATACTGAAGTTGCTTGACTTCGGGAGACCGTTTGAGGTACACACTGATGCTTTAGATTTTTCCATAGGAGGGGTTCTTATGCAGGATGGGTATCCGATGGCGTATGAGAGTCGGAAGTTGCAGGATAGAGAACGACGATATCCGGTTCATCAGAAGGAGATGACTACGATCATTCACTGTCTTCATGTGTGGAGGCATTACCTGATTGGAAAGTCGTTTGCTGTCAAGACTGACAATGTTGCAGCAAGTTATTTTACATCACAACAAAAGCTTTCTGCGAAGCAAGCTCATTGGCAGGACTTCTTGGCAGAATTCGACGTGTCTATTGAGTATAGACTTAGTAGACACAATGTGCTAGCAGATGCCCTTAGTAGAAAGGGACAACTTGCAGCATTGGAGGGAGAAGACCGGGCAACAAGGAGTAGAACTTGGGTTCAGATGTTAGAAGAAATGCAGAATAAACTCAAGGAAAGTGTTGAAACCGATACTTTGGCACATAATATAGTGAAGCAGATGAAGGAAGGGAAGACACGAAAGTTCTTTCTACGGGACGGGTTCTTGTTCTTTGGAAACCGACTTTATGTTCCAAAGTCATCTGGTCTCAGGAGGCACCTTTTGAAGGAGTGCCACGATTCTCCGTGGGCTGGCCACCCAGGGCAGCATCGTTCTTTGGCATTGTTGGAGAGAGGATTCTTTTGGGAGAAGATGCAAGAGGATGTGGAGGAGTAAGTACATATGTGCATCATTTGTCAGCAGGACAAATCGGATACTCAGAGGCAAGGAGGACTGTTGCAGCCTTTACCGATTCCAGAGAGGCCATGGATGAGTGTCTCGATGGAATTCATCACTCAGTTACCACAGGTTCAGGGGTATAATTGGATTATGATCGTGGTTGATCGTTTTTCCAAGTATGCTGTCTTTGTTCCTACAAAGATGCCTTGTGGAGCCGAGCGGACTGCAGAGTTGTACTTTTAGGAACATAGTGAAGTATTGGGGGATGCCATTGAGCATTGTGTCGGATAGAGATCCGCGTTTTACAGGCAGATTTTGGACCAAATTATTCAAGTTAGTTGGGACAAAGTTGTTGATGAGTTCGATTTGCCATCCGCAGACAGATGGGTAGACCGAGAGAATCAACGCATTGTTGGAGGACTACTTGCGACATTATGTGATGGCTGATCAGAAGAATTGGCCTGAACTCTTGGATATTGCACAGTTTAGCTACAATGTTCAAAAGAGTTCTGCGACAGGGTACAGTCCATTTGAGTTGGTGAATGGGCAGATACCGGTTGCACCGCACACCGTTGTGACATGAGGTTTTTTGAGAAGTCCTCATGCGAAGAATTTCATGAAGGCTTGGGAGGAGATCTTGGAGTTGGCACGGTTGTGCTTGCACGACGCTGCAAGGAGGATGAAGAAGTATGCTAATAGGGGAAGATGGGATGTACACTTCAGTGTGGGAGATATGGTGTTTCTCAGGATTATTGGTGAACAGTTTTAGCGAGCCAAGGGGACTGCAAGCAAACTGACATGAAAGTATGACTGACCATTTCGGGTGAAGAAGCGAGTGGGGGAAGTTGCTTATGAGCTAGAGCTTTCGCACCATATGCACATGAAGCATCAGTTTTTCACGTTATCCAATTGAAGAGATGCAGACTTGATTCTGATCATCCAGAGAGAGTTGAACCACCGAGAGGACCAACTAGGATTGTGGATAAACCAGGATTTGAGTTGGAGAAGATTTTGGACTTCAGAACTACAGGGATTGGTTGTCACATGAAACGGGAGTACCTTTTCAGGTGGAAGAATCCACCAGAAGAGAAGAGTTGGGAATCAGAGGACTCACTTTGGAGATGGAAGAAGAAGATTGCGAAGTATGAACGAAAGATATTGAGGCAGTCGGGATTGTCGAGGGCGACAATGATTTTCAGTGGGGGAGGATGTAACGCCTTGAGATCCTTGGGTGACCGGGCATGCGTGCCCACCTCCGCAGAAATGTGACTAAGGCAAAAGTGCGAGCGACCAAGGAGGAAACTCGCGAGTGTAGACGGGTTGGCGCTCATATTTTTATAGGGTGAGTTGAGGAACGCTCATCCGCAAGCCGGCCGAGACATGATGGTGAGCGTTGGGTGGATCGGTGGGGTGGTCCCGTGCCATGGGCGGGCCGACCACACAAAGACATCGCAAACGCGGGTGAAGAGATGGCGATTGGGCGCTTTGGTGAGTCGGCCGGGTAGGAGGTCGCCGCTCAACCAAAGCGTATATACACAAGGGTGGAATGCTCATTTGAGGCATCCATCGATCATTCAACATCGCACATCCATCGCACAAACGAGTAGAGCGCAGTCCTCTACCACAGGGCATTCGGTGATGCACCCGCCGAGTCGGGAAGGAGGAAACGCGGTCGTGCAGCGTTGGAGGTGTAGGGCGAGGGTACGGGTGAACCGCTTGCCCGCTGGGTGAATGCACAGGTTAAGGTCGTGCAGGTGTGCACGGGAACGCCCGCCCGTTCAGGCAACATTGCGTTGATATTGTTGTATGGTGGATATATTACGGTGGAAGGTTGTGGTGGTGACCGCTGTGCGCTCTTGCACGGGCGGGCACCCAACCTCGGTTATAAACGCCGGTGGAGCGACGCTCTCGACCATTGTACTATCTTCTCACATATATAATAAAAGACATTCTCTTGCATATTGCTAGTGTTCTTATTGCTATTTATCATGTTATTTATGATGGTTTCCGCACATTATAAAGTATTTCATGGTTAATATGAATGTTTGAAGGTGTAGTTCGTAAGGTAACATAATAATGGAAAATGTTGGTTACTTAGGCGATGCTGCACCTGGCCAATTAAAGGAAAAAAGAATTGGGCGCGTGACACATGGAATGTGCCCATTATTAAGCCAATAGGAGTCCCTCCTATTGGAGTTGGGCACTTTATTCATTTTCTTAATTAATCTTTTCTATAGGATGGCCTAAATTGAAAGATGCGAGTATATTCTTATGGTTGCCACTATATCAATTGATATAATTCACACCACTAATTTTCATGTCTAAATCACATGTTTAAAGCATATTTAAATTATTTTTTTAGAAAGAATGATTAAAAATTTACTGTACCTCTTGTTGATAACCACATATCTTCATTACGGAGAAATGTATTTAAAAAAATTATAAAATATATATTGAAACCAGCATTGATTCTAAAATGTATGTCTATTTACATTCTTAAACTTATGCCTCTTCAACCATTTTCCAAGTGTTTTTTCAGCACTCACAAATATATTTAAAACAAATTATAAAACATATATTCAAACCCTATTCTGAAACGTATGTCTATTCACATTCTTAAACTTATGCCCATTCAACCATTTGCCAAGTGTTTTTTTCCAGTCTGTTAGCTAAAATGAGTGGTTGCCTATGCGTTACTAATTCCCTCACGCATTTCATGGTTAACTGGTTGTATTACGGGCTGAAGAAATCTTAATTTGTTTGATCTGCTGAAGAAATTTTAATTAGTTTGATCTTTTGAACTAACTGCTACCAGATATCATGTAAAGTGAGTGGATGACTATGGGTTACTAATTCCCTCACCCATTTCATGGTTAAGGGTTTGCATTACAAGATGAGGCAATATGAATTTGTTTGATCTATTGAGCTCAACTACAGAGCTCATTTTATGTTTTTTTCATTTTTGTGATTTTAGACGGTGTTTTGGTAGAGGATTGTTGGGCTATTATACATTTATCTCATCACTGGTTTTTCGACCTTCAATCCGTTCGATCTCCACAGCCAACAATCTAGAGCATACAAAAAGAACTAAAAGAGCAGAGCAAAGATTTCTTTCAGCATTTTAGAACATCATCTGTTGTAGACTGATATAACAGAAAAGGAACGATATGAACTGCGTTGTGAAAATTAGAAATATATTCGTACTTGATAATGTGTTTACAACGAGAGAGCATATTGAGAGTTGTGATTTCTCTGAAAGAACTGGTAGGAATTTTCTTGATAGCCACAATCTGACTAGTTTCCCTCACTTTTGCCTTGACGACATTCCCGTATGTTCCCTCCCCCAAGTTTATGTATAAATTGATACCTGTCCATGTCTTCTTTCTGCTCTTTTTATGCAGAGGAGAGTTGGTAACATAAACTGCACTTGAGTGGCAAAGAGAGGAGAAGTCCATTTCTTAACGCAGTGCACTTCACAATGTGGATATGATCTGCCTCTACCTAAATTCAGCAAATATTTAGTGAATTCCAAGTCGATGAAACGAAATGAGACGACTGTTGATCTTAACTTGTAAGTTGGTAGCGAATTTTGATTAAGGATAAAACCATAGAAATCAAGAGGTTGTTTTTCTAGTTAATTAATTTTCATTTGCAAGTTCAGTAGTGTCAAGTGAGACATTAAGCTAAGAGACTAATTATTATTATTTATTAGAAGTTTAAGAGACATGTTTAATATCAAAATAAAAATTTATAAAACAATTATTTTCTTCATAATATATAGAATGCCAAGAACTGCTCTACAGCTTAATATGGCAATATGGCAATGAGTAAAAAAAACATCTAATGCGTTATACAATATAATATCATAACAACACTTCAAAATGAAACCAAACTTCGAGGAGGAAACCTTAACCGTGAGATTTGTTTTCACCAAAACGTTGTCTCCATGAAAAAAATGGTCATAACCAGAAGAATTTACACATATTGCAACCACAACCCAAAAATTCACGAGAATGAGATGAGATGATTAGTCATCATAGTACTGTTCGCTCCACAAAGATCGCCTTTCACTGATAAACAGAAATTGTAGATAAGCTTCCAATGATTTTCTTCTTCACTTAATGCCATTGGAAGAATCACGGTACACATATTTACCTAGATAGGAGTCCCTTTTATTGCAGTTGGTCTAAGTTTCAAACCAACTAATGTGGTTCATCCTCACTACAAATCACATTCGGTGGATGTTTCACGCCATTTGTTGTGAGGATCAACCACATTAGTTGGTTCGAAAAGTCCACCAAATCTGTACAATATGATTAATCCAAAAAACTACCTTATTATCAATATATAATTACTTTAATAATACTATGCATTAATATATTAATATTTCATATTTCATATATTGTAGGTTTGAAGTTGAGATTTGGTACAATTGACATATTCTATTTTCTATCTTTCAAATCAATCGAGGATAAAAAAGAATCTTAAGAGAAATATTGTAAAGAAAATCATATAAATATATGAAATGGAATAGAAATAAATATGGAGGAGATACATTTTTTTTTTAGCCCCACTATTTATACTTATTATAACCCTAGGGTTTTGGACATTGATTTTAATACAAAACATAGGTTTAATTTTATTATTTCAAAATTGGTAATCTAATATATTGCAATCTCAAAATTTAATTTAAGGTGTTAATTTTTTTTATTAAGGTGGTTTCATTGTTTTTTAGTTATAAAAAAATAATGTGGAATTTGATATACATTGATTTGATAATAATAGTTTTTAATTTAATATCCATTGATTTTATAAACAAATGCAATGTTTTAATGGAAATTGATCTTAATACAAAACATTGGTTTAACCTATAATGGTTCCAAATAATTTTAATAGAATCCATTTTTAGTCTTTAACACCCTCATCAATACAATAATGTGTAGTTTAACATACATTACTTTTACATAATAATTTGTAATCAATACAATATTGTGTAGTTCAATGTACATTACCTTTATATGATAATTTGTAATTTAATATAACATAAAATGATTTAATGCAAAACATTGTTTTAATATATAATGATTTTATATGTTACTTTGTAATTTATGTGATTTAATATATAGTGATTCATCTATTATAAATGGTATAAATAATAATTTAATTAATGTTAGATCTTAGACTTTTGTGATCCATATTAATAATAAGGTTGTCTTAGGGATTAATCACATTGTAAAGATTTGGTGTATGTTTCGAACCAACTAATGTGGTTCATCCTCACAACAAATCACATTTGTTGGATGTTTCACACCATTTGTCGTGAGGATCAACCATATTAGTTGGTTCGAAAAGTCAACCAAATCTCTACAATGTGATTAATCCGAAAAACAACCTTATTATCAATAAAAATTAAATAACATGTCATTTTTTTTATAATTACTTTAATAATCAATGCATTAATATATTAATATTTCATATTTCATATATTGTAGGTTTGAAGTGGTACAATTGACATATTCTATTTTCCATCTTTCAAATTAATCTAGGATAAAAAAATCTTAAGGGAAATATTGTAAAGAAAATCATATAAATATATGAAATGGAATAGAAATAAATATGGAGGAGATACATTTTTTTTTTACCCCCACTATTTATACTTATTATAACACTAGGATTTTGGACATTAATTTTAATACAAAACATAGGTTTAATTTTATTATTTCAAAATTTGTAATCTAATATATTGCAGTCTCAAAATTTACTTTAAGGTGCTAATTTTTTTTATTGAAGTGGTTTTATAGTTTTTTAGTTATAAAAAAATAATGTGGAATTGATATACATTGATTTGATAATAATAATTTTTAATTTAATATACATTGATTTTATAAACAAATACAATGTTTTAATGGACATTGATTTTAATACAAAACATTGGTTTAACCTATAATGGTTCCAAAGCATTTTAATAGAATCTATTTTTAGTCTTTAACGCCCTCATCAATACAATAATGTGTAGTTTAACATACACTACTTTTTTGAAGAATACTTAGTGAAAATCACATAGAGATACTTTTGCCGACGCGTTTTGAACCAACTAGTGTGGTTCATCATGAGGACAATGACGAAGAACCACACTGGTTGGTTCGAAACACGTCAACAAAAGTATCTCTATGTGATTTTCGCTGAAGATTCTTCAAAAATTTGATATGGATCACAAAAGCCTAAATTCAATACATTACTTTTACCTAATAATTTGTAATCAATACAATATTGTGTAGCTCAATGTATATTACCTTTATATGATAATTTGTAAGTTAATATAATATAAAATGATTTAATGCAAAACATTGTTTCAATATTTAATGATTTTATATTTTACTTTGTAATTTATGTGATTTAATATATCGTGATTCATCTATTATAAATGTTATAAATAATAATAAAATTAATGTTAGATCTTAGACTTTTGTGATCCATATTCATAATAAGGTTGTCTGATGCAAGCCGCAACCCACAAAACCCAGGATCTTTAAACTCTGTCTATGCATATAACCATGCACTGCAATACACAGTAAATCCAGCATATTATCCCTGATAAATGTTAAA
Source organism: Pinus taeda (assembly GCA_000404065.3). Classification (NCBI taxonomy): domain Eukaryota; kingdom Viridiplantae; phylum Streptophyta; class Pinopsida; order Pinales; family Pinaceae; genus Pinus; species Pinus taeda. The sequence goes on along the minus strand of APFE031624905.1, from coordinate 238,719 downwards.
AGTTCTGAAAGTTCCAGACAATACATATGCACACAAATCTGTAATTAATTAAGAAATAAATTATTTACAAGAGAAATCATGGCCTATTCATGGCCTCTTCTTCTTCATACTCACTCATTCTCTTTCACACTCTATAATATTCAATGCCTTTGAGGCTTCATAATTTATAAAACTTAGCATGATCTAAAAATCCTAAAATCACTCACTAAAAGCTCTAAAACTCTACATGCAATGCATACATATGGCAAAAAGCATCTTGAGGCTTTATTCCATCTTTTTCCCTGTTATAAAATAGAAAAGCTTCCTTATCACTTAATGATCCACATCCATTCCTTTTATGCCTAAAAGCTCTCCTAGTTTTATTTATTTATTTTGAGAATATCTACTTAAAAGCCTAAATATTAAACTGACTTGGAATTTAGGAAACTAATTCCACAAATGCATGACCCCCTATGTCTATTATTTACAAAAATTTCCCTTTGGGCTGAATGCTCCCGCATCATTGTCTGAGGGATTAATCACATTGTAGAGATTTGGTCTACGTTTTGAACCAACTAATGTGGTTCATCCTCATGACAAATCAAAATTGTTGGATGTTTCACACCATTTGTCGTGAGGATCAACCACATTAGTTGGTTCAAAAAGTCGACCAAATCTCTACAATGTGATTAATCTGAAAAACAACCTTATTACCAATAAAAATTAAATAACCATATTAATTTTTTGATAATTACTTTAATAATACAATGCATTAATATATTAATGTTTAATATTTCATATATTGTAGGTTTGAAGTTGAGATTTGGTACAATTGACATATTAGATTTTCTATCTTTCAAATCAATTTAGGATAAAAAATCTTAAGGAAAATATTGTAAAGAAAATCATATAAATACATGAAATGGAATATAAATAAATATGGAGGAGGCACATTTTTTTTCGCCCCACTATTTATACTTATTTTAACACCAAGGTTTATATCAATAGCCAACCATGGACAATCACGGACAATCATGGTCAATCATGGTCAACCATGGTTGATGATGGTCAACCATGTTTTATAGAATCAAACATGGTCAACCATGGTCAATCATGGTCAAACATGTTTGAACGTCGTGTTGTAACAAAAATTGTCTCGATATGAAAATCAACCATGATCAACCATGGTCAAAAATGATATTGTCTTGATATGAAAATAAGCCATGGTCCAACATGGCATTTTCATAAGGATTGCCTCAATATGAAGATCAACCATGGTTAATCATGTTTACTTTAGTGTTTATAATATTTATCTTAGTGTTTATATACATTGGGTTTATAATATTAGTCCCTTGGGTTTAATATTATTCCCTTAGGTTCGTAATCCCTTGCGGTTTTAGTATTAATCCCTTGGGTTTTCTATTCCCTTGGGTTTATAATATCAATCCATTAGGTTTATAATATTAATAATGGTAAACGACGGTCAATCATAGCCAACCATATTCAACCATGGTCAAACCATATGGATATGGAAATCAACCATGGTCCAACGGTTTTTTCTCACAAAGATTGTCTCGATATGAAAATAAATCATGGTCAACCATGGTTAACCATGGTTCAACGTTGAATTGAGACAAGAATTGTCTCTATATGGAAATAAACCATGGTGAACCATGTTTATTTTAGGGTTTATAATATTCATGTTAGGGTTTATATACATTGGGTTTATAATTTTTATACCTTAGGTTTGTTATTCCCTTGGGTTTATAATATCAATCCCTTAGGTTTATTGATGTAAGTGTTCATATTCCTAGGGTTGAATATTATTCAACAATAGTCAGCCATGTTCAACCATGGTCAACCATGGTCAACCATGGTCTAATGTCGCATTGTGACAAGGATTGTCTCAGTATGAAAATCAACTATACTCAACCATGTTTATTTTAGTATTTTTAATATTTATATTAGGGTTTTTATACCTTGGTTTTATAATATTTGTCCCTCGAGTTTAATATTATTCCCTTAGGTTCATAATCCCTTGGGGTTTTAGTATTAATCCCTTTGATTTATTGTTCCTTCTCGCTCTTAATATCAATAAGTTGGGTTTATTATTCCCCAGTCAACCATGGTTTATTATGATGTCAACCATGGTCAACCATGGTCCAACATGGAATTGTGATAAGGATGGTCTCTATATTTAAATCAATCATGGTCAACCATGTTTATTTTAGGGTTTATAATATTCATGTTAGGGTTTATACACCTTGGGTTTATAATTTGTATACCTTAGGTTTATTATTCCCTTGGGTTTATAATACAAATCGATTGGGTTTATTGATGTCAGTGTTTATATTCTGAGGTTTTTAATGTTATTCAACAATGGTCAACCATGTTCAAGAATGGTCAACCATGGTCCAAAGTTTCATTGTGACAAGGATTTTATTATTTTGTTATTTTTAATATTTATATTAGGGTTTTTATACCTTGGGTTTCTAATATTAGACCCTTGGGATTAATATTATTCCCTTAGGTTCATAATCCCTTAGTGTTTTAGTATTAATCCCTTGGGTTTATTGTTCCTTCTCGCTTATAATATCAATCGATTGGATTTATTATTCCTTGGTCAACCATTATTGATTATGATGTCAATTGTGGTCAAACATGGCCCAACATGGAATTGTGATAAGGATTGTCTCAATATGAAAATAAAAGATGGCCAATCTTGTTTATTTTAGTTTTTATAATATTTATCTTAGGGTTTATATACGTTGGGTTTATAATATTAGTCCCTTGAATTTAATATTATTCTCTTGTGTTAATAATCACTTGGGATTTTAGTATTAATCCATTGGGTTTATAATATCAATCCATTCAGTTTATAATATTAATCGTTATTAGTGAGTTAATTAAATCAATTAATTAACGCACTAATAATTAATCAAAAATTATTATTCAAAAATCTACAATTAAATCAAAGTCGACATTTGCTCATCCTTAAATATACTCTCCTCATTACTATCTAAATCCCTCAATTAAGCTCTTCTACTATCAAGCATTCAAGAAGTCCTGATGATGGATCCCGGTTGGGATTTGAAACATTGACGGAAAATGGTTTTTACTGTGGATTCTCCAGTAACTAAGTCAAAAGATATAAACCACAGATGTCTTAAATCCATAACCAACCATGTTCAATGATGGTCAAATAAGGTTGGATATAGAAATCAAGCATGGCCAACCATGGTCTAACATTGCGTTCAACAATGATTGTCTCGATCTGAGAATCATTCATGGTCAGCCATGGTTGACCATAGGCCAATGTTGCATATTTGTGACAAGGATTGTCTCTATATGGAAATCAACATAGTCAACCATGGTCAACCAAATTTATTTTAGGGTTTATAATATTTATGTTAGGGTTTATATACCGGTTTATAATTGTTATCATTAGGATTTTCATTCCCTTGGGTTTATAATAAATCCCTTGGGTTTATTGACCTAAGGGTTCATATTCCTAGGGTTTAATCATATTCAAAAATCGTTAACCATAATAAACCATGGTCAACCATGGTCCAATGTCACATTGTGACAAGGATTGTCTCAATATGAAAAATAACCATGCTCAACCATGTTTGTTTTAGTATTTGTAATATTTATCTTAGGGTTTTTATACCTTGGGTTTATAATATTAGTCCCTTGGGTTTATATTATTTCCTTAGGTTCATAATCCCTTGGGGTTTTAGTATTAATTCCTTCGGTTTATTATTCCTTCGAGTTTATAATATCAATGCATTGGATTTATTATTCCCTTAGGTTTACAATATCGATCATTGTCAACCATTGTCAACTATGGTCGATCATGGGGTTTTAGTATTAATCCCTTGGGATTATAGTTGGGTTTACCAATGTTGGGTTTATAATATTAGTCCTTTGGGTTTAATCTTATTCCCTTGGGTTCATAATCTGTTGTGGTTTTAGTATTAATCCCTTGGGTTTATAATATCAATCCATTAGGTTTATAATATTAATCATGGTAAACAACGGTCAATCATAGCCAACCATATTCAACCTTGTTCAAACCATATGGATATGGAAATCAACGATGGTCAACCATGGTCCAACGTTTTTTCTCACAAAGATTGTCTCGGTATGAAAATAAGTCATGGTCAACCATGGTTAACCATGGTTGAACGTTGAATTGTGACAAGAATTGTCTCTATATGGAAATAAACCATGGTCAACCATGTTTATTTTAAGGTTTATAATATTCATGTTAGGGTTTATATACATTGGATTTATAATTTTTATACCTTAGGTTTATTATTCCCTTGGGTTTATAATATCAATCCCTTAGTTTATTGATGTAAGTGTTTATATTCCTAGGGTTAAATATTATTCAACAATAGTCAACCATGTTCAACCATGGTCAACCATGGTCTAATGTTGCATTATGACAAGGATTGTCTCAATATGAAAATCAACTATGCTCAACCATGTTTATTTTACTATTTTTAATATTTATATTAGGGTTTTTATACCTTGGGTTTATAATATTTGTCCCTCAGGTTTAATGTTATTCCCTTAGGTTAATAATCCCTTGGGGTTTTAGTATTAATCCCTTGGGTTTATTTTTCCTTCTCGCTTTTAATATCAATTGCTTGGGTTTATTATTCCCTAGTCAACCATGGTGTATTATGATGTCAACCATGGTCCAACATGGAATTGTGATAAGGATTGTCTCTATATTTAAATCATGCATGGTCAACCATGCTTGTTTTAGGGTTTATAATATCCATGTTAGGGTTTATACACCCTAGGTTTATAATTTTTATACCTTAGGTTTATTATTCTCTTGGGTTTATAATACCAATCGATTGGGTTTATTGATGTCAGTGTTTGTATTCCAAGGTTTTTAATGTTATTCAACAATGGTCAACCATGTTCAAGAATGATCAACCATGGTCCAATGTTGCATTGTGACAAGGATTTTATTATTTTGTTATTTTTAATGTTTATGTTAGGGATATTATACCTTGGGTTTATAATATTAGAACCTTGGGATTAATATTATTCCCTTAGGTTCATAATCCCTTGGTGTTTTAGTATTAATCCCTTAGGTTTATTCTTCCTTCTCACTTATAATATCAATTTCTTGGATTTATTATTCCCTGGTCAGCCATTATTGATTATGATGTCAACCATGGTCAACCATGGCCCAAGATGGAATTGTGATAAGGATTTTCTCAATATGAAAATAAAAGATGGCCAATCATGTTTATTTTAGTTTTTATAATATTTATCTTAGGGTTTATATATGTTGGGTTTATAATATTAGTCCATTGAATTTAATATTATTCCCTTGGGTTCATAATCACTTGGGATTTTAGTATTAATCCCTTGGGTTTATAATATCAATCCATTCATTTTATGATATTAATCATGATCAACGATGGTCAATCATAACCAACCATGTTCAACGATGGTCAAACAAAGTTGGATAGGGAAATCAAGCATGGTCAGCCATGGTCTAATGTTGCATTCAACAATGATTGTCTCGATCTAAAAATCATTCATGGTCAACCATGGTTGACCATGGGCCAATGTTGCATATTTGTGACAAGGATTGTCTCTATATGGAAATCAACATAGTCAAACATGGTCAACCATGTTTATTTTAGGGTTTATAGTATTTAGGTTAGGGTTTATATACCTTGGGTTTATAATTGTTATCTGTTAGGTTTGTCATTCCCTTGGGTTTATAATACAAATCCCTTGGGTTTATTGACCTAAGGGTTCATATTCCTAGGGTTTAATCATATTCAACAATGCTTAACCATACTAAACCATGGTCAACCATGGTCCATTGTCACATTGTGACAAGGATTGTCTCAATATGAAAAATAACCATGCTCAACCATGTTTGTTTTAGTATTTGTAATATTTATCTTAGGGTTTTTATACCTTGGGTTTATAATATTAGTCCCTTGGGTCTATATTATTTCCTTAGGTTTATAATCCCTTGGGGTTTTAGTATTAATCCCTTGGGTTTATTATTCCTTCGGGTTTATAATATCAATGCATTGGATTTATTATTCCCTTAGGTTTACAATATCAATCATTGTCAACCATTGTCAACTATGGTCAATCATGGGGTTTTAGTATTAATCCCTTGGGATTATAGTTGGGTTTACCAATGTTGGGTTTATAATAGTAGTCCTTTGGTTTTAATCTTATTCCCTTGGGTTCATAATTCCTTGGGGTTTTAGTATTAGTCCCTTGGGCTTATAATATCAATCCATTCGGTTTATAATATTAATCATGGTAAACAACGGTCAATCATAGCCAACCATATTCAACCCTGGTCAAACCATACGGAGATGGAAATCAACCATGGTCAACTATCGTCCAACGTTTTTTTCTCACAAAGATTGTCTCGATATGAAAATAAGTCATGTCAACCATGGTTAACCATGGTTCAACGTTGAATTGTGACAAGAATTGTCTCTATATGGAAATAAACCATGGTCAACCATGTTTATTTTAAGGTTTATAATATTCATGTTAGGGTTTATATACATTGGGTTTATAATTTTTATACCTTAGGTTTATTATTCCCTTGGGTTTATAATATCAATCCCTTAGTTTATTGATGTAAGCGTTTATATTCCTAGGGTTAAATATTATTCAACAATAGTAAACCATGTTCAACCATGGTCAACCATGGTCTAATGTCGCATTATGAAAAGGATTGCCTCAATATGAAAATCAACTATGCTCAACCATGTTTATTTTACTATTTTTAATATTTATATTAGGGCTTTTATTCCTTGGGTTTATAATATTTGTCCCTTGGGTTTAATATTATTCCCTTAGGTTCATAATCTCTTAGGGTTTTAGTATTAATCCCTTGGGTTTATTATTCCTTCTCACTTTTAATATCAATCGCTTGGGTTTATTATTCCCCAAACAACCATGGTTTATTATGATGTCAACCATGGTCAACCATGGTCCAACATGGAATTGTGATAAGGATTGTCTCTATATTTAAATCAAGCATGGTCAACCATGCTTATTTTAGGGTTTATAATATTCATGCTAGGGTTTATACACCCTAGGTTTATAATTTTTATACCTTAGGTTTATTATTCCCTTGGGTTTATAATACCAATCGATTGGGTTTATTGATGTCAGTGTTTATATTCCAAGGTTTTTAATGTTATTCAACAATGTTCAACCATGTTCAAGAATGATCAACCATGGTCCAATGTTGCATAGTGACAAGGATTTTATTATTTTGTTATTTTCAATATTTATTTGAGGGCTTTTATACCTTGGGTTTATAATATTAGGTTCATAATCCCCTGGTGTTTTAGTATTAATCCCTTGGGTTTATTGTTCCTTCTCGCTTATAATATCAATTGCTTGGATTTATTATTCCCTGGTCAACTATTATTGATTATGATGTTAACCATGGTCAACCATGGCCCAACATGGAATTGTGATAAGGATTGTCTCAATATGAAAATAAAAGATGGCCAATCATGTTTTAGTTTTTATAATATTTATCTTAGGGTTTATATATGTTGGGTTTATAATATTAGTCCCTTGAATTTAATATTATTCCCTTGGGTTCATAATCACTTGGGATTTTAGTGTTAATCCCTTGGCTTTATAATATCAATCCATTCAGTTTATAATATTAATCATGATCAACAATGGTCAATCATGACCAACCATGTTCAACGATGGTCAAACAAAGTTGGATAGGGAAATCAAGCATGGTCAACCATGGTCTAATGTTGCATTCAACAATGATTGTCTCGATCTGAAAATCATTCATGGTCAGCCATGGTTGACCATGGGCCAATGTTGCATATGTGTGACAAGGATTGTCTCTAAATGGAAATCAATATAGTCAAACATGGTCAACCATGTTTCTTTTAGGGTTTATAATATTTATGTTAGGGTTTATATACCTTGGGTTATAATTGTTATTCGTTAGGTTTATCATTCCCTTGGGTTTATAATACAAATCCCTTGGGTTTATTGACCTAAGGGTTCATATTCCTAGGGTTTAATCATATTCAACAATGCTTAACCATAATAAACCATGGTCAACGATGGTCCAATGTCACATTGTGACAAGGATTGTCTCAATATGAAAAATAACCATGCTCAACCATGTTTATTTTAGTATTTGTAATATTTGTCTTAGGGTTTGTATACCTTGGGTTTATAATATTAGTCCCTTGGGTTTATATTATTCCCTTAGGTTCATAATCCCTTGGGGTTTTAGTATTAATCCCTTGGGTTTATTATTCCTTCAGGTTTATAATATCAATCCATTGGGTTTATTATTCCCTTAGGTTTACAATATCAATCAAGGTCAACCATTGTCAACAATGGCCAGTCATGGGGTTTCAGTATTAATCCCTTGGGATTATAGTTGGGTTTACCAATGTTGATTTCTAATATTAGTCCCTTGGGTTTAATATTATTCCCTTGGGTTAATAATCCTTTGGGGTTTAAGTATTAATCCCTTGGGTTTATGTTTCCCTTAGTTTCATAATATCAATTCCCTAGGCTTATAATATCAATCATGGTCAACCATGGTCAACCATAACCAACCATGGTCAACTTTGGTCAATCATCGTCTGGTCTTGCATTATGAAACAAATTGCCTCCACTTAGGGTTTATATGCCATGGGTTTATAATATTAGTCCCTTGGGTTTAATATAATTCCCTTAGGTTCATAATCCCTTGGGTTTATTGTTCCTTTAGGTTTATATTATCAATCGCTTGGGTTTACTATTCCCCGGTCAACCATGGTTTATTATGAGGGCAACCATGGTCAACCATGGTCCAAAATGGAATTGTGATATGGATTATCTCAATATAAAAATCAACGATGGTCAATCATGTTTATTATAATGTTTATACTATTTATCTTAAGGTTTATATACGTTGGGTTTATAATACCAATCATGGTCAACCATTGTTAATCATAGTCAACCATGGTCAACCATAATTGAATGTCACATTCTGACAAGGATTGTCTCACCATGGAAATAAACCATATTTCTTTTAGTGTCTATAATATTTTATTTCGGTTTACTAATGTTGGGTTTATAATATTAGTCCATTAGGTTTAAAATTATTCCCTTGGGTTCATAATCCCTTGGGATTTTAGCATTAATCCATTGGGTTTATGATTCTCTTGGGTTCACAATAACAATCCCTTGGGTTCACAATAACAATCCCTTGGGTTTATAATATTAATGATGGTCAATTGTGGTCAATCATGGTCGGATCTCACACGAAAAAAATGATCTTCACTTAGGGTTTATATAGCTTGGGTTTATAATATTAGTCTCTTGGGGTTAATATTATTCCCTTAGGTTCATAATCCCTTGGGGTTTTAATATTAATCCCTTTGGCTTATCGGTGCTTTGGGTTTATAATATCAATTGCTTGGGTTTATTATTCCCTGGTCAACCATGGTTTATTATGATGTCAACCGTGGTCCAACATGGAATTGTGATAAGGATTGTCTCAATATGAAAATCAACGATGGTCAATCATGTTTATTTTAGTGTTTATATTATTTTTCTTAGGGTTTATATACATTGGGTTTATAATATTAGTCCCTTAGGTTTAATTTTACTCCCTTGGGTTCATAATCCGTTGGGCTTTTAGTATTAATCCCTTGGGTTTATTATTCCTTTAGGTTTGTAATATCAATCCCTTGGGCTTATTATTCCCTTAGGTTTATAATATCAATCATGGTCAACCATTGTCAATCATAGCCAACTATGGTTAACCATGATTGAATGTCGCATTGTGACAAGGATTGCATCGATATCAAAATTAATGATGGTCAACCATGGTCCAACATGGCATTTTGATAAGGATTGTCTCAATATGAAAATCAACAATGGTCAATCATGGTTGCTTTAGTGTTTATAATATTTATCTTAGGGTTTATATACGTTGGGTCTACAATATTAGTCCATTGGGTTTAATATTATTCCCTTGGGTTCATTATCCCTTTGGGTTTTAGTATTAATTCCTTGGGTTTCTAATATCAATCCATTAGGTCTATAATATTAATCATAGTAAACCATGGTCAATCATAGGCAACCATGTTCACCCATGGTCAAACCACATGGATATGGAAATCAACCATGGTCAAACCACATTGATATGGAAATCAACCATGGTCCAACTGCTTTTTGTCACAAATATTGTCTCGTTATGAAAATCAATCATGGTCAACTATGGTTAACCATGGTCCAACATTAAATTGTGATAAGGATTCTCTCTATATTTAAATCAATCGTAGTCAACCATGGTCAACATTGTTTATTTTAGGGTTTATAATATTCATGTTAGGGTTTATATACCTCAGGTTTATAATTTTTATACCTTAGGTTTATTATTCCCTTGGGTTTATAATATCGATGCATTGGGTTTATTGATGTAAGAGTTTATATTCCTAGAGTTCAATATTATTCCACAATGGTCAACCATGTTCAAGCATGGTCAACCATGGTTCAATGTCGCATTCTGACAAGGATTTTCTCAATATGAAAGCAACTATACTCAACCATTGTTATCTTAGTGTTTTTAATATTTATCTTAGGGTTTTTATACCTTGGGTTTATAAAATTAGACCCTTGGGTTTAATATTATTCCCTTCAGTTCAAAATCCCTTGGGTTTATTATTCTTTCTGGTTTATAATATCAAACACTCGGGTTTATTATTCCCCGATCAACCATGGTTGATTATGATGTCAACCGAACATGGAATTGTGATAAGGAATGTCTCAATATGAAAATCAATGATGGTCAATCATGTTTATTTTAGCTTTTATAATATTTATCTTAGGGTTTATACGCGTTGGATTTATAATATTAGTCCCTTGGGTTTAATATTATTCTCTTTGGTTGATAATCCCTTGGGATTTTAGTATTAATCCATTGGGATTATAATGTCAATCCATTGGGTTTATAATATTAATCTTTTTTTGTTGAAGCAAGAGACGTTCCTTCTATATCATTAAGCCAAAAATATTTTACATAGTTTATAGCCGTCCATGAGGCCCTGTGGAATCAGAACAAGAGTGCTAAATGCGTAAGGCATGTTCCCCCAACCCAGTACATATAAGCTTCAAAACCTTTGGAATACAGACCATATTTCTGCTGAAAGAATGGCCGGACTTTTGAAAATCCATGCAATTAACCGTGCCATCGCTCACTAAACTTGCCTCTTTAATTGTGACCATCCAATTCACTTTCTTAATCCGACGGTGGAGGAGAATTTCACTCTGAGAAGGCGCACAGTACTTAACCCCCTCGCCCCACAAAACTGCACGATCATTCTTGATTGTTGATCCATACCTCGAAATCCAATGGATGATAGATATATTGCGCTGCTCCAGGGTACCGATCTTTAGTGTGCGATGAGGGCAGTTTACAATCTTGGCCCCTGCCACATGTCTAACTATATGGGATTGCTCCCAAATTGTGCTAACCGCTTCCTACTTGAGAGGGGAGCGATCAAACAAATACCACTCGGTGAGCGGTTTTTTCTCCTGAAGAGGGGAATAAGATGTGATACAACTACTGGAAAAGACTGGATCCCCATCCTTCGTCTTCTTGCCCGTATTCCTGAACCCAAAACAAAAATTAGTGCCGATTCTTCCCTCTGGGCGGCCACCTACTAATCTGAGAAACCCATCCACTAAACACTAGAGATTTCTGAGGCCAACCAAGCCCTGCCTCTCACCAAAGACCTGTCTAACCAAAATTAGTGACACATACAGAGACCAAATCATAGAGACCTTGCTTCTATGGCTTTGTTTTGATACACTTCTCTATCCTCTTCCTCTTGGTTGTGACAGAGTATTTTAAGACTGCCCTAAGGCACTACTTGCCACCCCATTTAAACTTTGCATTCATTACAGTTCACACCTTGGTTTTCTAGTAGATTCGCTAGTTTGTTGGCCTTTCTACGTACGTGATTGAATCTTACCATACGTAGTCCCTGAAGGTGACCTTGAAGTCTTTGGAATACCTGGATTAATCTCTAGTGATTTGAGACTTTCTCCGGCTCTGTTCCACAACTGATTCTCTTGACTGAGTTAATGACTAACTCAGAGTCAGCTTCTATAATCACATTTAGGTAATTGTCCTATTTTAGAAATTCTAAACATTGCTCCAGAGCCATCAATTTTTCCATGTTGTTGGTGGATTTTCCTAAATGACAATGGAAGAGGAAGAGAATGCTCCCATCTTCATCTCATAGAACCCGCCCAAAACCCGCAATTCCTGGGTTTCCTTTTGAAGCTCCATCTATGTTGTATTTCAAAAAAGCTTTTGGTGGAGGATGCCAAAATTCCTTTTCAGTTTCCTTTAGGATAACTTTCCCATCCAGGCCTTGTGGAATGAGCCCCTGCATACCCAACTGCCTGAGAATTCTCTTTTCAGCCTCTAAGGGAGGATTGTTGGGGAGATTCCTCACTGTGGTGCCAACTGTTTCCTTAAGCTATTTTCAGATATGCTCAAATAGGCGAAGAGATGGATTCTTTTCATTTCTGAATATTCTCTTATTTCTTTCTTTCTAGACATTCCATATAATGAAGCTTGGCATGAGATCCCAAGCAAAGTTAAGAACTTCATTATTTGAAAAATTTCTTTTGCAACTGCTCAGGGTGTTAATGATACTCTCTTTGTATCTATCAGTCTTTTAGAAAATGGTGGCAAATGTATCCCATAACCTAGATGTGAAAGTGCATCTATTGAGAAAATGTTCCATTGTCTCCTCTTGGGTTTCACAGAGCTAGCATCTAGAAGGCCCCAGAATACTCCTTTTTTGGATATTGACCCAAGTCAAGATTTTCTTGTGATGCACCAGCCACATGAAGAGTTGGATCATCATCCATCCATGGTGGCCCCATAGGTTCTACCAGATTCTATCTGGAGCTTGGGACTCCAGCTCAAGGAGAATACCTTTAGCCTCCTTAATATTAAAGACGCCTTCTTTATTGTTGCCCCATGTTAGTTAGTCCTACCCCCCAGTTACTAAAATCATCCTTTGTTCAAATATTCTCATGAGTGCCTCTGCTTTTGTTATCAGGGGCCTATCATCCCTGCAATCTATGTTTCTCCAAGTTCTCCATTTTCCCTGAATTGTTAGTATGATCCCAAAAATCTTTTACCTTTATTAATCCTTGGTTATCTGTCTCATGCTCAAGGCCCAAAAAGTCCTCTTTTAACAATGTTGGTTCTTGTTGCCATTTATCCTCCTAGAATAGTGCAAGATCACCCTCTCTGATTTCCCAAAAAGTATTTCTTTCTACTAAGCCTCTGTTCTTCGAGGCCTTGTTCCACATGGATGAGCCCCTTATATTTCTAGACATCCTTATGAGATTACTATGTTGCCAAGATCTGGCATATTTTTCTTTCCAAATACTTGCCCATTGAGCCTTTGGATCTTTAACCCAACGCCACCATAGTTTGGCCCCTAAAACATTGCTGAGAATATCCTGATCATCCAAGCCTAGGCCCCCTAGGTTATTTGATTTACAGATAATTTCCTAAGAGACTAAGGCCTATTTATTTCTTTTCTCCTCCTTTCCCTAGAGAAAGTCTCTTCGGATGTTTCTGAATTGTTGCAAAACTCCTTTTGGAGCTAGGAGAGCTGATAGCATGAAAACTGGGATAGATTGGAGCACTGTCTTTGTTAGCACCAATCTACCAGCTAGATTTAAAGATTTGATGGTCCATTTCCTAACTTTATCCTACATCTTATAGATCAACGGTTCCAAAATGCTGTTATGCAAAGGTTTTGCAGTTAGAGGCACTCCCAAATACTTAGAAGGGAGGGAATCCCTTTGAAAGCCTAGAATTCTAGAGATGTTTATCTGAATAGCAATATTGGTATTAAAGAAAAATATTTTTGATTTGGAAAGACTAACTTCCATACCTGTAGCCATGGCAAAGTCATTCAGTATTTATTTGTACACTAAAGCCTCCTTGACTGTGGGGATACCCTGTAACAAGGTGTCATCTACAAATAGTTGATGAGTCAAAAACTATCCATTCTCCGTTAGTTGAAGGCCCTAGATTTTACCCGTTACTCTAGCATGCTTGATAGAACAACCAAGTCCTTCCATCATGAGGATGAAGAGAAAGGGTGAGAGTGGATCTGCCCGTCTGAGGCCTCTTGAAGGAAGAAAAATCTTAGAGGGAGAGCCATTAACCAGAATTGAAAAGCTAGAAGAAGTCACAAGGGCCATGACCCATCTGATCCAATTATGATCAAAACCGAATGCAATAAGAACTTTTCTAATGTAGGTCCAGTTTACTTTTTCATATGCTTGGCTATGTCTAGTTGCATGATCATTCCAGCTTTCCTCTTGCTAGTTAACGAGTGAACCACCTCATGAGCTTGAATGATGTTATCTAGAATCTGTCTGCCTTCTACATAACCAGATTGTTCCCCCGATACTAGAGAAGGAAGTAGAGGTTTGAGTTTGTTGGCCACTATCTTGGATATTATCTTGTAGACCACATTGCATAAAGCAATGGGTCTACACCTTTTTGTTGTTTGAGAATTGTCCTGTTTAGGTATCAAGGAGATGAAGGAGGTATTGAGCACCTTCAAAATAGTTTTTTTCAACCTGGAATGCTCCACAACACTCAATATATCCTATTTAACAATATTCCAGTAGGCTTTAAAGAAATCCACATTGAAGCCATCCGGGCTTGGTGCTTTTCCATTCTGCATATCTTTGAGGACCTCACTGACCTCCTTTTCAGTCACTGGTCTATTAAGGTTGAAATTTTCCTCTCTAGACGCCAGCTTAGGAATATGTCTGGTCAAGTCCCTAATGTAATGTTCTCTTTCTAGGTTGTTTTCCTGAGCTATGCCTCGGAAGTGATGAACCAACAAAACTTCTATGTCCTCATGGGATTGATGAATCTGCCCATCCTCATTCTTGATCGAAGAGATCCTGTTGTGAGCTTTGTTGGCCATGATGAATCTGTGGAAAAATATGGTATTGCGTTCTCCCTCTTTTATGCATTAAACTCTGGACTTTTGTCTCCAAAATATTTCCTCTTTTTTACACAAGTTATCCCAGTGTTGATGATGTTTCTCGACTTGCTCATTTTTATCTTTATCAAATCCTTCCTTGATCATGACTTGGTTGAGTTCTTGCATTTTATTTTCAATAGATTTCTTCCCTACAAAAATGTTGCCAAAATCATTCTTGTTCGAATCTTTAAGTCTCATCTTGATGTGCTTGAATCTTTTGTGTAGAAGGAACATTCTTGTTCCCTGAATATGCAAATCTTCTACCCACCATTTTTCAATATTGCTCATAAATTCTGGGTGTGAAAGCCATATATTCTTAAATCTGAAAGGTCTATTTCGAGGTGTCCCTATGCCCTGAATCTCCATTTGCACCGGCCAGTGATCTGAGCCTCCAAATGGAAGAAGCCTCACTATTATTTCTTTATCTATTAGCAAAAGGTCCTCAGATATTATGAATTTGTCCAACTTGGAGGCTACATGAGACTCTCCTCCTCTTTTATTATTCCATGTAAAGTGGCGATTGTTTGTCTACATGTCAACAAGCTTCATATTATCTGTAAAGGTTTGAAAGGCCAAAGAATCTTTATTTAGAGCTCTGGTTCCCCCTTTTTTCTCTGAAAGTGATTTGATCATATTAAAGTCCCCTCTCATAATCCAAGGTATCCTTGCATGTCTGTCCCTGAGATCCACAAGGGATTCTATAAACCAGAGTTTTTCATCTATCCTTTGAGGGCCATAAACATTCGTGACTAGATAGGTTTCCCTATCTCCAACAGGTTGAATGACCACTGATAAATAATTCCTTGATGCCTCAGCATCTATTGTGCTTATTCTTTGGGGATTCCAGAGAGTGAGAATACCTCCTGCTGAATTCTATGCTTTAACTTATAGAAACTCAAATCTACTTAGCCATTTACTATGTATTTGTCTTAACTTTTGAATGGAACATTTCGTTTCCTGGATAAAAATTATATCCCGAGCTTCATGTTTTAGTCTATTACTAAGCATTCTCTGTTTTCTTTTACTGCCTAGACCTCTAATATTCCAAGATGTAAACTTCATATTTAAAGATTAGTAAAGGAATAGCTGGCTAGATCTTTCTTCTTACCTGAGTCTATCATGAGCTTTCCACATTCCATCAATAGCTTGTTCTGCTTTTTCCTACCCCTTTTTTACTGGGTTTCTAGGTGCTAATCTCAGAGTCGTTTTTATCGTTTTCTCTCCTTCATTGCTCTGCCTACCAATGTTTTTTCCCCCTCCAAACCCTTAGCCTGAGTTCTCTATAGATACAATTATTGTATTCTATTGAAATCTTCTTGAGGTAACGATTCTACCGCCCCGGTTGTTCCCTGAATTAAGAGCCCCTCCAGATCTAGGTGTTCTCTATCAAGAATCTCTTAAAGCTAATGGTCCTCCAGTTCCATCTCACTTTGGGTCGTTTCCTGATCCATCTCTAGTTCTATATCACTCATCATGATCTATTTTTGTTTATCATTTTCCTGTGTTTGTTCCCTGTTTTCTTCTTTCTCCTTCTCCCCATGACTTCCTTCCCTTGCTTCATTTTCTGTTGTTAATTCTTCATCCGCTTCAAGAACCTAGAATTGGTTCTAACTAACCTATTGTTCTTCCTTTTGTTGTTGCTTTGGCCCTTTTTTCCCGCCTTTTCCTTTGTGTACCACTTTTGAAAACTATCAGTGTCTTTCATTGTATTAGTTTTGCTCTTGTTGTCTACTTTACTGAGAGGGAAATCTTTGAGTAGGTGCCCATGTTCATGGAATCTATGACACCTGAATGGAATGTGATCATAGTATACTGTTTGCACCCATTCTTCATCAAAAACTTCTAGAATTACCTCATCCAGAATAGCTCCAGATAAATCCATCTCCACACATATCTTTGCAAAGAAGGTGTATTTTCCCCTTCTTGTGGCTTCAGAAGCTTTAACAAGCCAACCTAATTTATTGCCTATGGTAGCTAATGATTCAGTTTGCCAGTAATCAAGAGGTAGAGAATAAAGTCTCACCCAGACCGAGACTGAAGTAAAAGTTTCACGCTTCGGCACAAAGTTCATCATCCATGGCCTCATATAAAGACCTACAACTACTGCGTAGAAGTAGGGCCCTCCTTCAAACACTCTGTCTTTATCTTCAATGTTTTTGAACACCATCGTGAAGAAACCCTTTGATACAAGATGTAGATCAATACTCCCTTTAGGTTTCCAATGGTATTTGATCCATGTTTGTAAATATTTTTCAGTGGCCATAGTCCCATGAATTTACAAATGATTACATAAGTGTGCATGTGATCCCTATTGTAGGAATTTACAGGGTAAGTTCCTCAGACAGAACACCAAAAGGACACCGCTCACAAACAGATCACAGATCAATACACCAGTATTTTGACGTGGTTAAAACCCTCAGAGAGGGAAACAGTCCACGGCCTGCGCCAACGTGGCTACTACAGGCAATTTATTAATAAAAGAATGAAAATTTACATAAGCTTCTCTCATGCACGGTTAACCTACAAATGACCCTCCATGCGCTTTAAATAGAATTCATGGACCAATCGGGTGTCAAGCCACGGATCAAGTGTCGGTAATACCGAGGAGAGAATGAACCGTCGGATCACTACATATCGTGACCGTCGGATTGTAAGTTACAAAATGTACAACGGTAAAGAAACACACTTTACCTAACTCTATACCTAACTCTATACTAGACCAAGTTGAACTTAACTATTTCCTATGTGTCGGAATATCCTAACATCCCCCCTTAAGAACAACTTGGGATAGGATTGAAGGATTTACAAATATGACACAATAGGAGAAGGAAGGAGGCACTAGAGCCTATCCCCCCTTAGTGACAACTTCCTGAACTCCAAGCATATATCGAAGTTTAGTGAACTTCGCCTCTGTGAGAGCCTTTGTGAAGATGTCTGCAACCTGATCATCTGTTGAACAATATTGCACTTCAAGAACATGGTCATGAATGAGCTTTCTGATGAAGTGCATGTGAAGTTCAATGTGTTTGCTGCGCTGATGCTGAACTGGATCTTTGCAAAGCTGAATGGCACTTTGATTATCACACCAAAGTGTAGTCGGATGCTGCTGCTGAAAACCAAACTCTGATAGGATCTGACGAAGACACAAGGCTTCCTTACTAGCTTCCACGGCACCACAATACTCTGCTTCTGCTGACGAAAGAGAAATGGCAGCCTGTTTCTTACAAGCCCATGTAATAGGTCCTGAACAAAGAGTGAAGACATAACCGGCAGTAGACTTCCGATCATCAGGGTCACCAGCCCAATCAGAATCAGTGAAACCAACTAATAGAGGAGCTGCTTTGGCACTGTAATGAATCCCAAACTGTACTGTACCTCGAACATAACGAAGTATTCTTTTAGATGCTTTCCAATGACTTTCACGGGGGTTTTGCATAAAACGAGCAACAAGCCCAACAGCAAAGGAAAGGTCAGGACGAGTATGGGTTAAATACAAGAGTTTTCCTACAAGTTGACGGTATAAGGTAGCATCAACTTCAGGAGAAGTACAAGAGACTGAAAGTTTGACTCCAGACTGAAAGGGAGAAGGAGCTGGCTTACAATCTTCCATGTGAAAATGACGAAGAATATCACAAGCATACTTGGACTGGGAAAGGGAAATACCCTCCTTGGATTGCAAGACTTGAAGACCGAGAAAATAGTGTAAGTGTCCTAAGTCTGTCATTTCAAATTTCTTTTTAAGGCTGGACTTCACATGGTTTATAAGGTTGGGATCACTACCAGTAAGAATAAGATCATCAACATAAAGAACAAGGATGATAAGAGAGTTGCCCACTTTCTTGGTGTAGACAGTATTGTCAGAATAACACCTAGAAAAGCCAGATTCTAAAAGAAAGCTATCCATTTTGGCATACCAAGCCCGAGGAGCTTGCTTGAGACCATAAAGAGATTTCTTAAGTCGACATACAAGGCTGGAGTCTGTTTGGATGAAGCCAATGGGTTGTTCCATATAGATTTCTTCATGCAAGTCCCCATGCAAGAAGGCAGATTTAACATCCATCTGATGGACTTCCCATTTTAAAGAGGCAGCAAGGGAAAGAACAAGGCGGATAGAGTTCATTTTGGCAACAGGGGAGAAGGTGTCAGTGTAGTCAATGCCTTCAACCTGTGAAAAGCCCTTAGCAACAAGACGAGCTTTATGTTTATCAACTTTCCCATCTGGTCCATACTTGGTTCTGTAAACCCATTTACATCTAACAAGTTTGCGTCCCTTTGGTAGAGGAACAAGATCCCATGTATCATTTGCCAACAATGAATGATATTATTCATTCATAGCTGCTTCCCAATGTGGATGGCCTGAAGCTTCTGCAAAAGTGTCAGGGTCATGATTTACTGGAGCTTGAGCCAGTAAAGAAGAGGCTCTTTCAAACTGAGAACGTGTACGTCGCTGATCTGTAGGATCACCGGCAAGATCACCTGCTGCATCTCGAGTAGTACGGACCCATCTTGGAAGTTGAGGATCCTGAGAAGGTGGGGGAGGATTGTCATCCTCACTTTCATCATCTGAAGAAGAAATGTTTTCAAAAGTAGAAGAGATAGGAAGAGGAGGCAAATCTGCCAGACTAGGCTCGCAGGCCGATTTATTTTCACCAAATTTTACATCTCTTCTAATGATAACATTTTTTGACTTAAATGGAATAAGTCTATAACCTTTTACATCTTCAGAATATCCAACAAAAGTACATTTCTCACTCTTAGGTTCTAAAGCTTTATGCTTTTCATCTGGAATATGGGCCCATGCTTCACTTCCAAAAATACGAAAGTGATTTACATCTGGTTTAATGGAACTCCAAGCTTCTTCTGGAGTGATATTCTTTAGAACCTTAGTAGGAGTGCGATTTATTATATAATTTGCACAATTAATTGCTTCGGCCCAAAAACTAAAACTGAGTCCTTTAGATTGCAGCATACAATTAGCCATTTCCTTTAAGGTGCGATTTTTCCTTTCAGCTACACCATTTTGTTGTGGAGTGTATGAAACAGTATGTTGCATTTGAATTCCATTTTCGGTGCAGAAGTTGATGAATGTGTTTTTAACATATTCTCCACCATTATCAGTTCTTAGCTTAAGAATTTGATGTCCAGATGGTTTTTCAACAAAGGCTTTGAAGGCCAAAAATGTGTTAAATACTTCGCTCTTGAGTTTTAAGAAGTATACCCAAGTGCGTCTGGAGAAATCATCAATGAAAGTTAAGAAATACTTGCAGCCAGAGAATGAAGCAACAGGAAGTGGAACACATAATTCACTGTGCACAAGCTGTAAAGGGGCTGAGGCGTGCCAAGA
>APFE031624905.1:182927-201202 GCA_000404065.3 Pinus taeda | reverse complement strand
AAGTCAAACTGATCTATTAATAAAAACATAATGTACAAAGTGGCTCTCACCTTTGCGGTACTGGGTCAGCTATATGATCATTTTAAACATCAAGCCTTGACATCGCGACTGCCCTAGTTGGGGAGACCAATCCGAGAATGAGATAAGAGAAGTTCATTTCACCCATGCAGGGGCTACAGTTCCAGCATTCAAAACTCTTTAACCAAAAGACTGTAAATTTCAGTATGATAGCCAGAGTAAAACCCACAGTATAGTTCAAAATTCACCACAGTAAAACAACTCATGAGAACCAAAACTTGGAACCCGAGCTAGAAGCGAGACTCAAAATTAACCATAGTAAAACAAAAATAAACAAAACTGAACTCAGGACCCGACACGTAACCTGGCATGCAGCAGGTGGCTTATGTTGGTTGCTTTTCCTCCACGATCGGACACCAGCCATATTCTTCTGAACCAATTTCCACTAATTGCTTGCCACGTGCAGTGTCCTCCATTTGAATTCCTTTGTTTTTAAGGGTGGCGTCGCCTCCCAGAGTTTGTTGTCGGGTGCTGGACGGATGGTCCATGTCTCTCAGCGGGTGGCTGGAGCTCGGCTCCACTTGAAAGTTGCCAAGCGGTGGAGGATCCTAGTTCATTTCCGAGTTGAGCTCTAGTTCAAGGCCGAGTCAGTTACCTCTTTGAAATCCACCATGACGGTGGCAATGATCACTAGCCTATCCATGGAGCAGCGAAACCAGAATTGTGCTTGCTGGGAGGAAGTAGTGGGTGCTGGGTGATTCCCCCTGAACGTCGAACCTCATTGGTGCCCATTTTGCCTCGGCTGTTGCGGGTGTCCGGGTATCTGCCAAGGAAGCAGTAAGTGGAAGGGCTTGGGGGTGGGGAGGCAGATGAGGAGGTGGAGACAGAAGGAGGTAGAGACGAAGGGCGAGTGGCCCCACCCCGACTACCACCTCGGCTGCACCTCATTCTATGGCGTTGACACATGATTCTCTGACTAGAAGGCTGCAGCGAGTGATGAATTGCAGGGTAAGGAGGCGGGCCAAGAACGACGGAGGGAATATTGAGAGGAGAAAGGGAATTCAAATCCGGGTCGGAGAGAGGGCCAAGACCTCAAAATGCAGGTTGCAGAGAAAGGACTGAGAAAAATGATGACCATTGCACAAGTCAACGTAGCAGAGGAGTATGCAACGTCTTCCCTTAGTGGTGCGAAGGCTCGACTCTACTGCAGAGGGGTGGCAAGAGTAGCTGAGAGGCCGAATGGGTGAATGCAGGGTGCTTTGCTCCATATTTCTGAAATTGCAGAGAATTTCTCGGTTTCCCAATTGGTTAATGGTGCCGACCGAGGAACTAGGACTTGCCTTAAATTACCACAGGAGAAGGAGTAGGTTGCCATAAAGATTAACCACCTGCATGTCCAGCAGCCAATATACATTAATGGCTCATCTAACACCCACATCCAGGGAATAATAATAAAATATTATTTTAATAATTATATTATATTATTATTATTATAATAATATAATATTATTATTATATTATAATAACAATATATTATTATTAAAATAATAATATAATATAATTATTATTATTACTATAACTATTATATTATATTATATAATTATAATAATAATAATAATAATATATTATTATATTATAGTAATATAATAACTAATAATTTTCTTTTTATAATATTATTATCATCTATTATTATTATTAATTAAAAATTACTAATATTATTATCATTAATAATATTATTATAATAATCATTAATATATAAATATATAGAATATGGTGTTATTATTATATATTATATAATATATAAGAATATGTTGTTATTATTTATATTATTTATTAATAGTCATAAATAGTTGGTTTTTTTAAAATACACATAATAATTATTAATGTGATTGATATAAGCCTATCTAATTTGATCAACCATATTGGAAAACGTGGTTATAAATAAGCTTGATATAAGTATATCCACTTATATCAATCATATTGGTAAATATGGTTGTGCTAGTATTTAAATGCAAGAGAAAATATCATGAGTTACACATGCTTTTCAACTTATTTCTTAGAAATGTGAGATTAACGTATTGAAGAGGTATCTTGGAACCGACGTGGAGAATGCCAATCCCATAAACCGAAGTGGAAAGGAGCACCCGTCTGGTAAAGAGTCGAAACCTATGAAAACTGGTCGAGAGTTGTAAAATGTGGAGAAAGGGTAGCGGGTTTTTACTCTTGCAGCAACAGAATGTTAACATCATAAGGATTCATAACAATGGGTGGAGGAGTAACAATAATGATTCGGAGTTGCAGCAAAAGGGTAGTGGATTCTTACTCTTGCAGCAACAGAATGATAACATCATAAGGATTCATAACAATGAGTGGAGCAGTAACAACAATGATTCGGAGTTGCAACAATAGACACGTAGTCGAAAGGACTCACAGTTCTGTAGCAGCTGAGAGCTTGAGTACCGAGGATCCATAGCAATGAGATGTCATGACAGGATTCACAGAACCATCGAGGCAGTTACCTGCCTCAAGTGCTAACGTGCTAGCGATGTCGATTCTCTTTACTGGTCATATGTAGAAAACTGTGAACGCCGTAGAAATAATGAGAATGACAAGGATGCACCAAAAGTAGTGTTTTTTAATAATTACTAAGATTTTGTTGGTATAGAAATTAAATTATTCGTATTTTATTTATTTATTGGATACAATGTGAAATCAACAAATTGGTTTAATGGTTTCAAATGATTTATAGAAGGAACTTAGTGCGGTTAAAAGTTTATTATGGATGGTTCTCCATATGGTTAGGCACTTGTGGATTTAGGGAAAGATTCCTCATTTGTAGGAGTGGTCTCATGGTGAGGTGAGGTTATGCGACAGATTGGAATGTTGTTCAATAATTGAATTCATGAGATCTATGATTTGGGAGTTCCAAAGTGGAACTCGAGGATTGGGATGTAATTGAATTAAGGATATTTGTGATTAGGGAGTTCCAGAGTGGAACTCAGGAATCTAACTTGGCGAGTACACCTTTCTAAAGGTTATGAGGGAACTTGATCGAGTTAGTAGCCTATAAGACTAATGGAGATGTATGTAGTTATAATGGTTGATAAAACCATGTATGTGAAGGGCATCCAATAAGTTGGGCACCCATGCATTCCGGTGGATGGTTATTCCTTTATATGGATGTCAACATATTATTTTGTCATGATTGACTACAACTACAATTTGTTGATTGAGGTTGTGACAAGTGGGCATTAAGGGCGGGACTTGGAAAATATAATTACTACTTGTCTTGGTTTCTAAGCAAAGGAGTTTGTTCTTGTTGTTTAAGAGTTGTTTAGATGATTCCTAGTTTAGTGTTTGGTTGAGATATTTACTAAACTAAGTGATTGTGTGGTTAAAATAGAATTTCTATCTTTAACCAATGGTTGATGTATTTATGTGTGTGTTTAATCAAACATAAGTGGCGTACTTTTGGTGTGAACACTAGTTTTTCAAATCCCAAAACACCTTGGGACTATAGAGTGTGTCAACCTTAGGATACTAAGAGCGCTGAGGATGAAAAACAATTTATATTAGATTTCCGATACCTTACTCACATTCTTTCTGGTTTCCAAAATAATTGCCACATTACCAACCTTATGAGCAAAACTATAGTGATCTTGGAACACTTCTCTGCCTTGTTTTTTTATCATAAAAATAAAATTTTAAAGATTTCAATTAATCTCTCGCCTTCGTAATGTCTCTTAGTGAGCATTAATTATCATTATTATCATTTGCTTTTAATTTATTTGTTTATAATTTTTGTATAATTATTTATAATTTTAATATAATATTATTATCATTTGCTTTTAATTTATTTGTTTATAACTTTAGTATAATTATTATAATTTTAATATAATATTATGACACATTGGAGAGTTTTATAGAACAACTAGTTGTTGTGCATGTCAAGAAAATCATTTCACTTAAATAATTTAATATTAATAAGTAATTTTCCTAAAATATCATTTTTACTTATTTGCCAGCCTAGATCCATCTTAACTCTGGATCTATCAAGCACCAAGAGGGATCAAATAGCTTGAGGAGCAAACCTCTTTTGTGACTACAAAACTGGAGGAAAGGTTTGCACCTCTAGAAATTTGATCCCTCTTGGCACTTGATAGATCCAAAGTTAAGATGGATGTATGTTGTTTTCGTTTGTGCGCGACCAACTAAAAGCTATCGAAGATATGATTAATTTTATTAATAATATGTAAATACATCTAATATTAACATAATCATTTTAAATATGCTAAATATGTCTAAGATTAATATGGTCATTTCAATTTTAAATTTTCTTAGTTACGTGAGTTTGTTGAGATGATAAATATGTCAATAAGTCTAATGATGAAATTAAAATTTTAAATGCAAAGTAACAACGTAATAGTGTTGAATGATAGGAAATGTGAATAATAAGAATGTAGTCAATTAAAAATAGCCTTCATTGTGATTAATCTCAAACTATGTTCTTCTACTATTCTTATTGTCATCCTTGTTACTTTTGTCATTTTTTCATATCAATTATATGAAAAGGACAGTTGAAATCATAAACCATTTAAATATTTAGCTCAAGTTGTTGTAGTAAACATCATACCTCTTCTCTCTTGCTCTCCAATATTAATAGGTTAAGTTACTATAACACAAAAATCAATGTATATTGTCAAACATTTTTTGTGGTTACACTGAAATCAATGCACAATGTTAATGAAATCACTTTAAAATTAATGTACCATCATACATCCAATTAAATCAAATCAGAAATCAATATCTACACTGAAATTAGTGTATCTAATACAAACAATCAAATAATATTAGAAAACAACATATACACTGAAATCAATGCATCTAATGCAATCAATCAAATAGGATTAGAAATCAACATTTACACTCAAATCAATGCATCTAGTGCAAGTAAGAAAATAGGATTAGAAATCAACATCTACACTGAAATTAATGCACCTAGTGCAAGCAATCAAATATGATTAGAAATCACCATCTACACTGAAATAAGTGAATTTAATGCAAGAAACCAAAGAGGATTAGAAATCATATAGTGCAAGAAATCAATGCATCTAGTGCAAGAAATCAATTATTATTATAAATCAACATCTACATTGAAATCAATGCATCTAGTGCAATTAATCAAATATCATTAGAAATCAACATCTACACTAAAATCAATGCATCTAGTGCAAGCAATCAAATAGGATTAGAAATCGCCATCTACACTGAAATCAATGCATCTAGTGCCATAAATCTTCTTGGATCTCTGCCCCCTCCATCTATATATATCTCCCTCCATCTCTCCTTCTTTGTCTCTCTATCTCACCCCCCCAACACACACACTCATTCCACATTTATCAATCTCTCTGTCCCTCCCTCCCTCTCTCCTGCTCTCTCTTCTTCCCTCTCTTCACCTTCCATTTGTATCTCTATCTCCCTTTGTCTCTCTATATCACCCCCAAAATGTACAATCTATTTCTTCAACCAATCTATCTCTCTCTCTCTCTTCCCATTCTCTCCCTCTCCCCCACTTCTATCTCTCTTCCCTCCTGCTGTCCCCTCTCCCTCTCTCTCTATATTCTTCTCCCTCTCTCTCTCTCTCCACATTTCTCTATCTATTTCTTTATTCTTACCTCCCTCTCTACCCCTCCAACTCCATCTCTCTTTCTGTCCCTCTTTCCACTCTCTCACATCCTCTCTCTCTTCCTCTCTCACTCTCTCTCTCTCCACCCTCCAAATTTGTTACTATATCCCTCCCTCTCTCCTTCTCTCCCCATTCTCTCCATATCTCCTTCTTTTTTTCTTTATCTCACCCCCAAACATACACACTCTCTCTCCATCTCTCCCTTTCACTCCCTCTCTCTCTCCACTTCTCACTCTCTATGTATTTCTTGTTCCCTCCCTCTCTCCCCCTCCAACTCCATCTCTCCATACCTCTCTCTCTCTCTCTCTCTCTCTCTCTTTTATCTCCAATCCTCTCTCTTCCCCCATCTCTCTCTCCCCAACGATGTTACTATATCCCTCCCTGATCAGGTGCTCAAAATTAGGCTAAAAAATCAATGTTATAATCTTGATATACCTAGCTTCAGATTAAAGCACTCATCATTTTGATTCCAACGGTGTAAATGACACTCAAATATGAGCTCATATGAATAAGTTAGACCAAGTCAAATTTCAAGTTTGACTTGCTCACATGGCAGGATTGGATGACGTGGTAGGTTTCGTCAACGAATTAGGAAGCACCAACTGGTAGGTCACCATTGATCCCTGCATTTCGCAAATCGCATATCCAAGGTGGGTCGGTGTTGAAAATTAGCCCCAGCACAAGTGAGGGTGCAATGCGAGAATCACAACCACACATCAGCGAAGGGAGGTGTTACAAAATTGACCCAGATAGGTTCGGGTTGCAATGTGATATCGTAATCGCACATTGCAATAGGACATGTCCTGCATATGTATAAGACCACTGGTTTTCGCTAATTGTGATATCCCAGATGCAATAAGGTTATAGGCTACATTTTAATGTCCCGTCAGGTCCAACGTATCACAATTGCACATCATCTGCTTTGTTCACAGATCGTAAGCTCACAGGACTCTGCTGATTGCGATTTGCGATAAGACAGTTCGTGCCGTCAGATTATGGCCTGTCTCCTGGAAAAATTCTCGCTTAGTGGATTTTTGGAGAAACATTGTGGGATCATGTCGGATTTGGAGCAATTTGTGGAACAAATAGTGGGAAAACTAGGAGAAGCCATAAATTCTTCAATTTTCCACGACATTGGATACAAAAGGCTAGATAACCATTTTTGAACATTCTAGACTAATTGGAGTAGGTTTTAGAAGCATTTGAGCATTGTAAACACATATTTTTACACTTTTGAACATAATACAGAGGGTCAAGCCATTTGAAGTTGAACCAAGGAGACGTAGCCCACGAGGGGTGAACTCCTTTATCATGTGCTTATTGTAATGTGTTTTTGAAAACGTTCTGTACACGTTTATGGTAATGTTCAATTTTCTTATTTATGTTAAATTTATGTTAAATTTATCATAAAATTAACATAAAAACTCTTCATTTA
Organism: Pinus taeda; assembly: GCA_000404065.3. Lineage (NCBI taxonomy): Eukaryota > Viridiplantae > Streptophyta > Pinopsida > Pinales > Pinaceae > Pinus > Pinus taeda. Next base: position 194,063 of record APFE031624905.1, on the reverse strand, counting down.
GCTTGCAAAAAAATGATGAATCCTTAAGCATAATGCAGGAATTTTGTTTCTAATCTGAGTATGATACTAGCACTGCAAGCTAATATTCTAAATCTAGTCAATTTGGTATCAGAGCACTAAGTGTGATTTTTGAAAGAAGGATTTAATTATTTTGAAGTCTATGTTATGCTTACAAGGTTAAATTTCAACGAGGATAAGGAAAAATGGTTGGGAGCCCTGGAGTTGGGTCAAGGGGAAGAAGAGCAAGGTTGCCACAATCTCCAACACCGGTTCAAACTCAAGCTATAATTTACACTCTAGAGATCATGTCTCATGAAGGAGAACCTACAAACATGACAGAAGATTAAAAGACCTCTAGAAAGGCTTTCTTTGATATGACAGAGATGGTCAAGGTCCTCTATGAAGAGAGGAATACTAGGTTGCAAGGGTAAAGTTCCAAACCTCCAAAAGGAGAAGGCTCTTCAGGAGGAGGTAATGGAAATGGAGACAAACTTCTACCCTCTCCACCATATTATTTGTCTTCTTCTTCGCAAGCATCTTCACCCTCTTCCACTAACACAACCCTTATACTCATCATCATTCTTCAAAAGGAACTCATAAATCACCTTTTTTAAAACTTGATGTCAAATTTGAGCTGCCCATGTATAATGGTGAAGTGAGTGCAGAGAAGCTTGATAATTGGATTCGTCATTTGGAGGTCTATTGCAGGATTCAAAACCTTCAAGAGGATGACATAAATATTTAGTTAGATTCCTTGGGAATGGAGGGTGCAACACTAGTATGGTGGGAATAAAAGACCCAAGAGGAGATTAAAAAACACGATAAAATCTCAATTTCTTGGAATGATTTCATTACTGCAATCAAAAGACAATTCTGCCCTCTAGCTTATATGCAGAAATCCATCATAAATAGGTAGAACTATAGATAGCTAAAAGGTCAAAATGTGCAGTATTACACCCAAGAATTCAGAAAAAAGGTCTTTGATGTTAGGTGTAGATTTGCAATCATAGGACACATTGTTGAAGTACATAGGGGGTTTACACAATTACCTTAAGTATACTATCTTAATGTTTAATCACAATAATCTAGATGATGTGTGTGTGCAAGCCACTCATCTTGAGGCATGAGGGAAAAACACACCAGAAGAACGCAGTAAAAATCCATTTAAGAGTAAAGGAAAGGAAAAGTATTTCAAAGGAAATGAAAAGAAAAATGCATCTATGAAAGAAGAAGAAGAGAAAGTTACATGCAAACACTGTTCCAGAGAGGGTCATAATGAAGCTCATTGTTGGAAGCTTCATCCCCAAATGAGACCAAAGAGAAACAACAAAAAGGGAAAACAGAAGACAACTGCAACCACCCAACAAGATTTGGGATCCTTTTTGGGTGATGAAACTAAAATCACAACTATGGGGTTAAAAGAAAAGGAATTCGTTGCCAGACTAGTTCTCCAGACTCACAAAACGAAACTCCAAATGAAAAGAGGAGAATAAAACTGTTTCACATAAGGGTGATCTCAACACATAACAATATTGATACGTTGTTCGATAGCGGTTCTCAAGCTAATCCTATCTCTGAAAACATTGTCAAGAGTTTAAATCTGGAAGCTATTCCACATCATAAACTGTATCCACTTGGATGGGTATGTGAAAATGTGCAATTGCAGGTTACTTGAAAGTGTAAACTAAAATTTACTACCACTGCAAAATTCATAGATGAAGTGGAGATTGATGTTGTGCCATTAGATATCCGTGGCATCGTTTTGGGCAGCCCGTAACTTTATGACATAAAAGATATCTTCCATATACATGAAAGCAAATATAATTTATTCAAAAATGGAGTAGAATATATTGTGAGAGCTCACAACAAGAAAACAAATCTTTCGCTTGTTAATGCAGGGCAGATGAAAAGGCTAGTGAATTCGAGCAAGGATTCCGCGCCTCTAATGATAAAACCCAAGGATGATGTTTATAATGAAGCTTTTAAAGGTTGTGATTTGAATTTTAAATCTGAATTGGTTGATGTAGTTAACCAATATGACAAGGTGTTTCAGTAACCAAAGGGATTACCTCCCAAGAGAGGAATCCAACATGAGATACAGTTGCAGCAAGATTGTCCTCTTACTAACATTGGCATGTACAAGATGTCATTGATGGAAAACACAAAAATTAAGAAGAAAATTCAAGAGTTTTTAAATAAAGGGATCATCATACAATCTTCCTCACCATGTGGTTCACCTATTGTCTTGGTGCTAAACAAGGATGAAACATGGTGCATGTGTGTGGACTTTCATGCATTGAACAAAATTACAATAAAGAACCATTACCCACTCCCCAAAATACATGATTTAATTTATCAATTGAAAGATGCAAAGTATTTTACTAAGTTGGACTTAAGAAGTGTCCACCATCAAATTAGAATAGCTAAAGGAGACATTTTGAAGACAAGATTCAAAACAAAATAGGGTTTGCTTGAATGGTTAATTATGCCACTTGCATTATGTAATGCTCCCGCTACACTCATGCGTGTAAGAAAGGTACTTGATGTCTTGAAAAAATAATATTTGTATCTTAAGATGTCAAAGTGCGAGTTTGGAAAAACTTCTTTAATTTAATTGGGTTATACTGTTGGAGGAGGTGAGTTGAAAATAGATCCCTCCAAGGTTGATGTCATTGTGAATTGGCCAAGGCCTGAGACAGTTACGGAGGTAAGAGGTTTTTAGGAGAAGCCAAATATTGGAGGAAATTCATTGCTAATTTTTCTCTTATAGTAGTTCCTTTGCATGTGTTGACAGGCGCAAAAAATGTTTTCAATGCGTAGGAAAACAACAAAAGGCATTTGATGCATTGAAGGAAAAAATCAGTATAGCTCCAATACTTTCACTTCCATACTTGAGATAGTCGTTTGAGATTCAAACTAATGCTGGTGACTACGCTATGGGTGCAGTTCTCATGCAACATGGTAAGCCTATCTATTTTCATTCTAAAAATTTTAATGGTGCAGTGATTAACTATCTTACATATGACAAGGAATTGTATGCGTTGGTGCAAAGTGTGAAAGAATCGAAGCAATACTTGATGGGTAAAGAAACAACCATTCACACTAATCATCAACCATTGCAATACCTGCAATCACAATCAAAGTTGTAGCAATCAAGGAACTTCCGATGGATGGGTTTTCTTCAAGAATTCCACTTGGTAATCAGGTATAAGAAAGGTATCTACAATAAAGCTGCTGACATTCTTTCTAGGCCTATTGTTAGTGCAACTAATTTACTCAAACATAATTTTTTTTTACATGAAAGTTATATTTAGCAATATGCATTAGATAATGAATTTCAAGATGTTTATGCAATGTTGAGCCAAAGTAACCAAGTAGAGGAATTGGATTATCATTTGCATGATAACTTGTTATACCATATTGGCAAGCTTTGTATTCCACAGAGTGAAAGAGTTAACATCATAAGAGAGTCACATACTTCTCTTATTCCTGGTCATTCCAGTGTAAGTAAGATGGTAGCACATCTACAAAGGTATTGTTATTGGCCTTGTATGCTTGAAAGTGTGTCTTGTTTTATTAAACGATGTTCATTATGTGCAATTAGTAAGCCTAGTAATAGGAAGTTAGGATTCTACACACCACTTCCAGTTCCTTCATGACCATGGGAGAGTGTTTCTATGGACTTTGTAGGAGGTCTTCCATTGTCAAAAAGAGGTCATGATTATTTGTATGCAGTTGTGGATAGGTTCAGTAAAATGTATATTTTGATGCCATGTAAAAAGCAAGTTATACCTGAACAAACTGCTCAATTATTCTTTCAGGATGTTTGGGTGCATTTTGGATTTCCCACATCCATTTTTAGTGATCAAGATTCTCGCTTTGTTGGGAATTTTTGGTCAAGATTGTGGGGATTCATGGACTCCAAATTGAAAAAGAGTGTAAATTTTCATCCACAAACAGATGGTGAAACAAAAGTGGTGAACAGAACAGTGATACATCTTCTTTGTGGGTATTGCAGCAAGCATCCTAAGTTGTGCGATGAACATTTGCACTATATTCAACATGCTTACAACCGAGCCAAGTACTCTTCCACTCAAACTTTTCCATTTGAGGCATGTATGGGATACTTGCCTAAATCTCCTTTGGATTTTCTTTTTGGCAAATATGTTGCTATTGAAGGTCATAGCAACATAGACAAAGCAAGAAACTTCATTGAACAAATCCAATTAGTACACCAAAAGGTTCAAGAACAACTTGAGAAAAGCCAAGGCAAGTACAAAGCAAGGCATGACAAGCATTATCAAGATCACATGTTACAAGTTGGTGATGAATTTTGGCTTCACATTAATAAAGAGAGGCTCGAAGGAGAAGGTAAAAAGATAAAACCAATTAGATATGGTCCATTTAGAATTTTGGAAAAGATTGGTAACAATGCCTTCAGGTTGGATTTGCCTTCATATATGAAAATTTATGATGTTGTTAATGTTGATAATATATGGTTGTATGAACCTCCTTTGATTGAAGATCAAGGAGAGCATATTAACATTCCATCTATTGAAGAATTTTCTCCAAAATTCCTTGAAGTGCTTCAGCAAGACACTATACTTGACAGAAGAACAAGGACATCAAAAAGGGGAAGTATCAATTATCTACGAGTGGGGATCAAGGGCACAATTCCTTCAAAAGCCAAATGGATGGTGTCAGGATATTTTGACACTTAAAAAATAGTTAAGTATAACTTGGTCTAGTGTAGACTTAGGTAAAGCGTTTTCTTTACTATGTACTTTTGTAACTTACAATTGGGCAGTCACGATATGTAGTGATCCGACATTTCATTATCTTCTTGGTATTACTGACACTTGATCCGTGGTTTAACACCTGATTGGTCCATGGTCTCTATCTAAAGAGCATGGAGGGTTATTTGTAGGGTAACCATTCATGAGAGAAGCTTATGTAAATTTTCATTCTTTTATTAATAAATTTCCTGAAGTGACCACGTTGGCTTAGGCCGTGGATTGTTTCCCTCTTTGAGGGTTTTAACCACGTAAAGAATACTAGTGTATTGATCTGTGATCTATTTGTGAGCGGTGTCCTTTGGTGTTCTATATCAAGAACTTACATTGTAAATTCCTACATGGTATCAGAGCCAAGTTTGAGGGCCGCATCCATTGGTGATCCAAATCTGAAGCCGGTAGAACTGCATCCGATTGTTATTTCCTAAACCTATTGCTTTTGACTACTTTTGGGCTGAGAGGACTACTCTATTGTGTTAGGAGCATCTGTTCCAGTGAGTAACCCCTTTCGTTTCATGCAAAAAGGTTTTCGATACCCCTAGCTACATCATCTTTAAGATTTAGAGGTATACAGTGTTTATTTGTAGTTTTTAGTTATTTTCTCTCTGTTTGTTTCGGTTTATTTATCTCTTTGTTTTATTACCAGATCTATACCTTTCATTTCTGCAAATGGTCTTTGCCCTGCGACTTTGTGCGATCTGGGCAAATCAGAAACAGAAAGGAAGGACTTTTCTCATGCGTATGCTCTTTTCCGCTGTGTGTTAGTGTGATCCCAGAAAATCAGAAACATAAAGGAAATTTTATAGTTTTTGGGTAGTAAAGGTAACTTCAAACCATAAGGTTTTTTTTTTTTGTATGTCCATGTTTGGTTTTGTGATTTTTGTTTTGTAGGCAAAAAAAAGCTTTCTCAAGTAAACACGCACCCCAAAGCTTCAGTGACTAAAAAAAAGAAAAGAAAACACCCCCTTCCTCTTTTCTAAAAATTACGAACCTTTTAAACTAGCTCACTTGGTCCAAAGTTACTTTATGAGAATAGAGGTCTCGGGTTCAAGTCTTTCTTTTTGTTGAGTTACTTTTTCAAAAAGCACATGTAGCTTATGTTTTAAAGTTACTTTATGTAAAAGTGTTCTCATCCATTATAAGAAGTGAGTTACTTATAATTCTAAAGTCTTTTTATCTTTTATATAAGTTACAATTTAGTGGGTAGCTCATAAAGTACCATTGTAAAAGTGACTTTCACTTATTTATAAAAGTGAGTTACATAAATTTTTTTTAAAAGTGAGCTAATTAGATTTACGTCTGGAAAGGGGGGAGATTTTTTTTAATATAACATTATCATTCATTTCTGCACATTCACGCACTTCATCGGCATCTTCAACAAATTTTCTTCAAAATGCCAAAACTTCCTCATTTAGAAGCCGTTTTCAGAGCCGCTTTTTTTGAATCACCTTAATTTTTCGAGATCTTTCCATTGAAACACTTAGTTTCTACATCTATAGCTGTAGTTTCTATTAAAATGGAAATTCCATGCCAAGTTATTCTTGACAGCACCAACTACTTCCAATGGTGGTCCTACATTGTGGAAGGTCTTTACAGAATAGCCCGAGGCCAAGAAACCAAACCTCAAGATGAAGATAAGGTAGCCAAATGGGAAAATAGGCAGGATCATGCACATGGGTTGATAGAGATGTCTACTTCTCTAGACCTTAGATTCCATATCACAGAACTTGATACTCCTAATGAAGCAACGAAACAAGTCACTAATGTTTTTGGATCATCAAATCTTCCCTCGGTATTTGTTGCTCATAATGATGAAGTGAGCAAACATTGGCATGAACGATTTGGTCACTTAAACTATCGCTCCCTTTAGAATCTATGTAAAGAAGATATGCTGACAGGTCTTCCAATGGTATATTGTAGAGATGGTGTTTGTTCCGGATGTGTACTCCGAAAACATCATCGGGATAGTTTTGAAAAACATGCCTCTTGGCACGCCTCAGCCCCTTTACAACTTGTGCATAGTGATTTATGTGGTTCACTTCTAGTTGTTTCATTCTCTGGCTACATGTATTTCTTAACTTCATTGATGATTTCTCCAGACGCACTTGAGTATACTTCTTAAAACTCAAGAGTGAAGTATTTAACATGTTCTTGGACTTTAAGGCCTTTGTTGAAAAACAATATAGACATGAAATTCTTAATCTAAGATCTGATAATGGTGGAGAATATGTTAACTTCAAATTCATCAAATTTTGCACTGAGAATGGAATTCAAATGCAATATACTATTCCATATACTCTACAACAAAAAGGTGTAGCTAAAAGGAAGAATCGCACCTTAAAGGAAATGGCTAATTGTATGCTTCAATCTAAAGGACTTGGTCTTAATTTTTGGACAAAAGCAATTAACTATGCAAATTACATAGTAAATCGCACTCCTACTAAGGTTTTAAAGAATATCACTTCAGAAGAAGCATGGAGCTCAATTAAACAAGATGTAAGTCACTTTCGTGTTTTTGGAAGTGAAGCATGGGCCCATATTCCAAATGAGAAACATAAAGCTTTAGAACCTAACAGTGAAAAATGTATTTTTGTTGGATATTCTGAAGATGTAAAAGGATATAGAATTATTCCACTTAAGTCCAAAAATGTTATCATTAGAAAAGATTTAAAGTTTGTTGAAAATATATCGGCTTACGAGCCTAGTTCGGCAGATGTGCACCTCTCTCTATCCCTTCTACTTCTGAAAATATTTCTTCCTCAAATGATGATAGTGAGGATGACAATCCTCCCCCACCTTCTCAGGATCCTCCTTCGGCTCCTCAACTTCGAAAATGGGTCTGTTATACTTGGGATGCAACAGGTGCTCTTGTCGGTGATCTTACAGATCAACGACGTACACATTCTTAGTTCAATAGAGCCTCTTATTTATTGGCTCAAGCTTCAGTGAATTATGATCTTGACACCTTTGCAAAATCTTCAGGCCATCCAGATTGGGATGCAGCTATGAATGAAGAATATTGTTCATTATTGGCAAATGATACATGGGATCTTGTTCTTCTTCCAAAGAGACAAAAAATTGTTAGATGCAAATGGGTTTAGAGAACCAAGTATGGACCAAATGGAAAAGTTGATAAACATAAATCTCGTCTTGTTGCTAAGGGTTTTTCACAAGTTGAAGGCATTGACTATACTGAAACCTTCTCCTCTGTTGCCAAAATGAACTTTATCCACCTTGTTCTTTCCCTTGCTGCCTCTTTCAAATGGGAAGTCCATCAAATGGATGTTAAATATGCCTTCTTGCATGGGGACTTGCATGAAGAAATCTATATGGAACAACCTACTGACTTTATACAAACAGACTCTAGTCTTGTATGTTGGCTTAATAAGTCCCTTTATGGTCTCAAGCAAGCCCCTTGGGCTTGGTATGCAAAAATGGATAGCTTTATTTTAGAAACTAGCTTTTCTAGGTGTCATTCTGACAATATTGTCTACACCAAGAAAGTGGGAAAGTCTCTTATCATTCTTGTTCTTTATGTTGATGATCTTATCCTTACTGGTACTGATCCCAACCTTATAAACCATGTGAAGTCTAGCCTTAAAAATAAGTTTGAAATGACAGGCTTATGACACTTACATTATTTTCTTGGTCTTCAAGTCTTGCAATCCAAGGAAGGTATTTTCCTTTCCCAGTCCAAGTATGCCTGTGATCTTCTATGCCATTTTCACATGGAAGACTGTAAGCTAGCCCCTTCTCCCTTTCAGTCTGGACCCAAAATTTAAGTAACTTGTACTTCCCTCGAAGTTGATGCTACTTTATACCATCAACTTATAGGAAAACATTTATATCTGACCCATACTCGTCCTGACCTTTCCTTTTTTGTTGGCCTTATTGCTCGGTTTATGAAAAACCTACATGAAAGTCATTGGAAAGCAGCTAAAATAATAGTTTGTTATGTTCAAGGTACAATTTAGTTTGGGAATCATTACAGTGAAGAAGCATCTCCTCTATTGGTTGGTTTCACTAATTCCGATTGGGTTGGTGACCCTGATGATCGGAAGCCTATCGCAGGTTACGTGTTCACTCTTGGTTCAGGACCTACTACATGGGCTTGCAAGAAACAGACTGCCATTTCTCTTTCTTTAGTACAAGCCGAGTACTGTGGTGTTGTAGAAGCTAGTAAGGAAGCCCTGTGGCTTTGTCAGATCCTGTCAGAGTTTGGCTTTCAGCAGTAGCATCCGACTACACTTTGGTGTGATAATCAAAGTGCCATTCAACTATGCAAAGATCCAGTCCAACATCAACGCAAAAAACACATTGAACTGCGCATGCACTTCATCAGAAAGCTCATTCATGACCATGTTCTTGAAGTGCAATATTGTTCAACAGATGATCAAATTGCAAACATCTTTACAAAGGCTCTCACAAAGGTGAAGTTTACTAAAATTTGATTTATGGTTGGAGTTCAGGAAGTTGTCACTAAGGGGGGATAGGCTCTAATGCCTCCTTCCTTCTCCTATTGTGTCATATTTGTACATCCTTCAATCCTATCCCAAGTTGTTCTTAAGGGGGGATGTTAGGATATTCTGACACAGAGGAAATAGTTAAGTATAACTTGGTCTAGTGTAGAGTTAGGTAAAGTGTGTTTCTTTACTATGTACTTTTGTAACTTACAATTCGACAATTCATGATCTCTATTTAAAGAGCATGGAGGGTCATTTGTAGGGTAACCGTTCATGAGAGAAGCTTATGTAAATCTTCATTCTTTTATTAATAAATTGCCTGAAGTGGTCGCGTTGGCTCAGGGCGTGGACTGTTTCCCTCTTTGAGGGTTTTAACCAGATAAAGAATATTGGTTTACTGGTCTGTGATCTATTTGTGAGCAGTGTCCTTTGGTGTTCTGTCTCATAAACTTACCTTGTAAATTCCTACAGATGGAGGTTGGAAAGGTGAGGGAACTATACCCTCTCTTGCTGAACAATTGAAAGTGATTCTTTTGGGGTTCAAAAGGCTTCCAGTGGGGAGGAGTAATCAGGCGCTCAAAATTAGGCTCAAAAATCAAAGTGTCACAATCTTGATAAACTTAGCTTCAGATTGAAGAGCTCATCATTATGATTCCAATGGTGTGAACGACACTCAAATCTAAGATAATACGAAGAAGTTAGAGCGATTCAAAGTTCAGGATTGACTTATTCACATAGTAGGATTAGATGATGTGGCAAGTTTCATTAGTGAATTGGGAAGCGTTAAGTGCCAGACTGCCATTTGTCCCCGCATTTTACAAATCACATATCGGAGGTGGGTTGACGTTAAAAATCAGCCCCATAGCAAGCCAAGGTGCAATGCGAGAATAACAATCACACATCGGCGAAGGGATGTGTTACAGAATTGACCCCAGTAGGTTCAGGTTGCGATGCGATATCACAATCACATATCGCAACATGATAGGTCCCACATATGTATAAGACCACCAGTTTTCCACTAATTGTGATATCCCACATGTGGTAAGGTTATAGGCTGCATTTTAATGTCTTGTTGGGTCCCTCGTATCGCAATCGCACATCACCTACCTTGTTCATAGACCGTAAGCCTATAGGACTCTGCCGATTGTGATTTGTGATAAGACAGTTGGTGCCGCAGATTATGGTCTGCCGCGTGGAAAAATTCTCCCTTAGTTAGCAAATTTTTGGAGCGAAATTGTGGGATCATATTGGATTTGGAGCAATTTGTGGAACTAATACTGGGAAAACTAGGAGAAGTCATAACTTCTTTAGTTTTCTACCAAACTGGATGCAATAAAAGAGGCTAGATAGCCATTTTTTGACATTTTGGACTGATTGGAGCAGGTTTCAGAAGCATTTAAGCATTGTAAACAAATATTTTTACACTTTTGACCATAATAGAGAGGCCTACGCCATTTTAAGCTGGACCAAGGAGATGTAGCTGAGGAGTGGTGAACTCCTTTATCATGTGCTTGTTGTAATTTTTTTTTGAGGATATTCTGTACATGTTTATGCTATTGTTCATTTTTCTTATTTATGTTAAATTGCTCATAAAATTAACATAAAAACTCTTCATTTAGCTTGCAAAAAAATCATGAATCCTTGCACAGTGAAAGAATTTTGTTTATAATCTGAGGAAGATCTTTGCACTAAAAACTAATATTCGAAATCAGATCACTCCCTCTCTCTTTTTCTACCCCCTTCGCTCTATCTCTCCTTCTTTGACTCTTTATCTCACATCTAAACACACACACTCTCTCTCCATCTCTTCCTTGTCACTCACTCTCTTTCTCCACTTTTCACTCTCTCTTCCGTGCCCCCGCCCTCTCTCTCTCTCTCTC